>BSBK01003859.1:1370000-1377659 GCA_027943335.1 Chamaecyparis obtusa | reverse complement strand
TTCAAGACAAAGGAAGGACTGTATGAGTGGTTAGTCATGCCTTTTGGGCTAACCAATGCACCGAGCACTTTCATGCGGCTCATGAACGAGGTTCTGAAAGAATTTCTGGGTAAGTTTGTCATTGTTTACCTAGATGATATTTTGATCTTTAGTAAGACATTGGAGGAGCATATGATGCATATTCGTATGGTATTTGAAAAGCTGAGAGAAGATAAATTGTTGATTAATTTGAAGAAGTGCAGTTTTGTGAAGAAAGAGTTAGTGTATTTGGGATTTATAGTTTCAACAGAAGGTCTAAAAATGGACCCAGAGAAGGTACAGGCTATCCTTGAATGGCCTACTCCAAGGAGTGCTATCGAGGTAAGATCTTTTCATGGTCTAGCTAGTTTTTACAAAAAGTTTATTAAAAATTTTAGCAGTATTTGTGGACCCTTGACTGAAACAATAAGAGGGGATAGAAAAGAGTTTAAGTGGACTAATGGGGTAGAAAAAAATTTTCAATTGTTGAAATAAAAAGTTACAGAACAACCTGTTTTAGCACTTCCAAATTTTAATAAGGTGTTTCAAGTAGATTGTGATGCTAGTGGTACTGCAATAGGAGCTGTTATGAGCCAAGAAGGTAAACCTGTTGCTTATTTCAGTGAGAAGTTAAATGATGCCAAGAGAAAATATTTTGTTTATGATCAAGAATTTTATGCTATAGTTCAGGCATTAAAGAAGTGGAGACATTATCTGCTTCCTAAGGAGTTTGTTTTGTATACTGATCATCAAGCTTTGCAATATTTGAATAGTCAAGAAAAATTGAATCAAAGACATTTGAAATGGGTTGAGTTTTTGCAGAGTTATACATTTGTTTTGAAACATAGGAGTGGAAAGTCTAATAGGGTTGCAGATGCTCGTAGCAGAAGGAAACTATTGCTGACAAAAATGCAGATTGAAGTGGTTGGGTTCAAGGAACTCAAGAATTTGTATCCAGAAGATCCTGATTTTGGTGAAGCTTGGAAAGCTTGTACAGAACCTGTTACCCTAGATAGGATGAAATTGTTAGATTTTATCATCCAGGATGATATGCTATTCAAAGGGAGTCAGTTGTACATTCCACGAAGTTCTATGAGGGAGAATCTCATCAAGGAGAAGCATAGCAGAAGATTGGCTGGACATTTTGGTCGTGACAAAACTTTTTCTTTGGTTAGTGAGAATTATTATTGGCCACAGTTGCAGCAAGATGTGAAGAAGTTTGTACAGAGTTGCAGAGTATGTCAAATGGCGAAAGGAATGAAGCAGAATACAGGGTTGTATCAGCCATTACTTGTACCAGAGAAGCCTTGGAAGGATATCAGCATGGACTTTATTCTTGGTTTACCGAGAACTCAGTGGGGACATGATTCAATTTTTGTAGTGGTTGAAAAATTTTCAAAGATGGCACATTTCATTCCCTGCAATAAGACTAATGATGTTGTTCATGTAGCAGAATTGTTTTTCAGAGAAGTGGTGAGACTACATGATTTGCCAAAGTCCATAGTTTCAGATCGGGACACTAAGTTTGTTGGATATTTCTGGCATACATTATGGAAGAAGTTGAAGACAGATTTGAAGTTCAGTTCATCACATCATCCACAGACTGATGGATAGACAGAGGTGGTGAATAGGAGTTTGAGAAATTTGCTGAGATGTTTGGTTGGAGATAAGCTAGCAGGATGAGATTTGATTTTATCACAGGCTGAATTTGCATACAATAATTCTATCAACAGGAGCACTAGTAAATCACCATTCTAGATTGTATATGGAAGTAGTCCAAGAAATGTATCTGAATTGAGGAAGATAGATAAAGGAGAAATAAGTAGTGCTAAAGCTGAAGATTTTGTAGAACACTTGAAGAACATCCATGGGGAGGTGAGGAAGCATATTACCAAGATGAATGCACAGTATAAGGCTAAGGCAGATGAGAAAAGGAGGTATAAAGAATTTTAAGTTGGTGATGAAGTCATGGTTCATTTGCGGAAGGAGCGGTTCTCAGTTGGTACATATAAAAAGCTGAAAATGAAGAAGTTTGGACCATGTAAGATACTGAAGAAACATGATTCAGGAAATGCATATGAGGTAGAATTGCCTACTGAGCTAAATATTTCACTAGTGTTTAACATTTCAGATCTGACAGAGTATAATGAAGGAGGTGTTGAAGATACGATCACAGTAGCACAGTGGAGTATTCCAGCAACTAGTTCAGTAACTAAGGAGATCGAGGATATACTGGACAGTCGTGTTGGTAGAAGCACAAGGAACATGACATATGAAAAATATCTGGTCAAGTGGAAAGAATGACCTATTGAAGATTCATCATAGCTAACAAGGGTGGAGGTTAACCATCTTGGTTTTCCTCTGCACACCTGAGTCGTGACAGGGTCAGTTCTCAAATTACCCTGGGTGTCTGATGCAGGAGCATCCTGGGTGTAAGAGCAATCTTGCATCACCCAAAAATATTTTTGTTTTTCATATTCAATAAGGGCTATTTTGTGCAGAGCTGCTATTTATGGAAAGTTACTATTTTTGGTAATTTTTGTATGTGCTCAGAATGATCTGATTTCTTTCTTGGAGGTTCATGTTGGTCATATAAGTCTGCCAGTAAAGTTTCATTACCAGATCAAGTGTATATTGCAAGATATTGAAGATTTTTGGTATTGGCAACAGGGTACAGAAACTTTGAACTTAGTTTTGAAGGCTTTAGAGGCCCCGGATGAGGTCAAAAATTTGGGTGACGGGCGCTTGCACAGGTCAAGCCTGTAGAGCACTTCGTGGCATTTCTGAAATGGGGTTATAATAGCCGATCGGGTCAAATGGTGATGACTTATGGTCTTCGAAAGTTGGGCCACCTGAATTGGTAGAAAATAATTTTTTTTAAAATTTCTGTTTAGGTTTCAAAGGTTATCTTGAGCCGACTATGATGTAATAAAAAGTAAAATAAAATAATTCTAAGTTTGGTCGGCCTTATTGGCTAAAATTCTGGAACCTTCCCAAGCAGTGGAAAATTGCCTATATAAGGAATGCTATATTATTGTCTTAGGCAGTTCAGAATAGTTTTGGGTAGTAGATCTGGGCAATAATTCGAGGCTTTGTCCTACAGAATATTGTAAGGGAATGCCCATGTGGCTTTGCATATTGTAATTCTGAAAGTTTGTAATTCTACATTTGTAGAGATAATAAGAAGCCAATTTTCTGTTCTTGCATATTACCGTTGTTGTTTCTCTATTTCTGTTATGTGTTTGTGGTATTAAGGGGAGTACCCTTCATCAAGTGGTATCAGAGTAGGTTTTCTTGAGTGTGTAAACAGATCACCGACTGTGAGGCAGTTTGCACTAGGACCGTGGTTAGGGATTCAGTGCGCATCGCGAAAATGCCTCCACTAAGAGAACATGGCGGAAGAGTTGGTGCTGTGACACCTAAGGTTAGAGAGCTACAGAGACAAGTGCGAACATTGCAAGAAGAGATTCGCAGAGGAATGAATCTTAATGTCAGAGATGAAAGCGAGGATGAAGCTGAAAAAGAATATCAAGAAGGAGAAGTTGAAATTGTGAACCAGGAGGAAGAAAGACTTTTTCGGGTGATTTCAAAGATTGGAAAAGACCTAAGATTGAGGTTCCTACATTTTCTGGAAATCTTAACCTGGAGGAATTGATCGACTAGATCAATGAATGTGAGAAATATTTTGAGTATGAAGATGTTGAGGATCCTGATAGGGTCAAATTTGCGAAGGCCAAACTGAAAGGTCATGCGAAAATATGGTGGCAAGAGATTCAGTTGGAGTGAAATAGAAGGGGAAAGGAGAAAATCATGAGATGAGATCGGATGGTGGATAAATTGAAGTGACAGTTCATTTTTGCTAATTATGAGCTTGACCTACTGAAGAAAATGCAGAGTTTGAAGCAAGCAGGAAGATCTGTTCGGGAGTATACAGAGGAGTTCTATTGACTTCTCATCAGAACAGGCCATGCGAAAGCTGATAAAAAGAAAGTTGCCCAATACCTTAATGGGTTAAGGCCAAGCATTCAGGAGGAGCTGGATCTGGTTTGAATGAACAGTATTGAGGAGGCATACCAGTTTGCCCTAAAAGTAGAGGAAAAGCTGAACAACAAGTTTGAGAGCAGACAAAACGGAAGAGGTCGCGGTGGACGATCTGGTGGACAGTCATATGGTGGCCGAAATGAAGATTTGAAAAAGAAGGATGAGGCCAGTAGCAGTTAGAATCAGTGAGGAAATAGTTCCAATCTCTTTGAAGATCAGAATAATAGAGATCAGAGAGGAAGAGGAAGAGGACAAGGATCTAGAAGAGGTGACTTCCGTGGAACATGTTTTCACTATGAAGAAGAAGGTAATAGGGCATTTGAATGTCCTCAGCGCCAAGGTAGAATAGACAGGAGAAATGAAGGACAGGCCAGAGTTGCACATGTAGATGAAGATGCAAGATCATCAAATTCTGAAGATGTTAAAAGAGGAGAAACGTTGATTAACAGAAAAGTCCTGTTGAGTGGTGAGAATGAACCTGAGTAAAGGAGGAGCCTGTTTTGCACTAGGTGCAAGTGTGAAGGTAAATGTTGTGATGTGATTATTGATAGTGGAAGCACTGACAATTTGGTGTCAGAAGAGATGGTGACAAAGTTGAAGCTCAAGAGATAGAAACACCCACATCCATATCGGATTGCCTGGGTATAGGATGACCACAAGGTCATGGTCAATGAAGAATGCCTGGTGATGTTCAAGGTTGGCGGATACCAAGATGAGGTATTGTGTGATATCATATCTATGGATGCATGTCATATGTTGTTGGGAAGACCATGGTAGTTTGATAGATGTGCTGTACATGATGGCCGTGCGAATACCTATTCCCTGAGAAAGGATGGAGTGCGACATAAGCTAAAACCATTGAAGGAGACTGAAGAAAATGTATGTGGTAATGCAAGGATAACTTTTGTTGATGGAAGAAATTTCCTAGATGGTATGAGGCATGAGCATGTATGTTTTGCTTTAATTCCAAAAGCTGGTAAAGAGGAAGTAGAAGATGTTCCTGTAGAAGTTGCAGATTTGTTGAATGAGTTTCAAGATATTGTATCCGATAACGTGCCTGATGGATTACCACCAGTCAGGAAGATCAGTCATTAGATGGACTTGATCCTAGGAGCGAGTTTGCCAAATAAGGCAGCACACAGAATGACACCTACAGAAAGTGAGGAGTTGAACAGACAAGTACATGAGTTGTTACAGAAAAGATTGATCTGTGAGAGTCTGAGTCCCTGTGTTGTACCAATGGTATTAGCACCAAAGAAGAATGGAGAATGGAGGATGTGTATGGATTCTAGGGAAATAAACAAGATCACAATCAAGTACAAGTTTCCATTGCCACGAATGGATGATATTATGGACTGTTTGAGTGGAGTTGTGTATTTCTCAAAGATAGATCTGAAGAGTGGATATCATCAGATTTGGATCAGAGAAGGAGATGAATGGAAGACTACCTTCAAGACAAAGGAAGGACTGTATGAGTGGTTAGTCATGCCTTTTGGGCTAACCAATGCACCGAGCACTTTCATGCGGCTCATGAACGAGGTTCTGAAAGAATTTCTGGGTAAGTTTGTCATTGTTTACCTAGATGATATTTTGATTTTTAGTAAGACATTGGAGGAGCATATGATGCATATTTGTATGGTATTTGAGAAGCTGAGAGAAGAGAAATTGTTGATTAATTTGAAGAAGTGCAGTTTTGTGAAGAAAGAGTTATTGTATTTGAGATTTGTAGTTTCAGGAGAAGGTCTAAAAATGGACCCAGAGAAGGTACATGCTATCCTTGAATGGCCTACTCCAAGGAGTGCTACCGAGGTAAGATCTTTTCATGGTCTAGCTAGTTTTTACAGAAAGTTTATTAAAAATTTTAGCAGTATTTGTGGACCCTTGACTGAAACAATAAGAGGGGATAGAAAAGAGTTTAAGTGGACTAATGGGGCAGAAAAGAGTTTTCAATTGTTGAAATAAAAAGTTATAGAACAACCTGTTTTAGCACTTCCAGATTTTAATAAGGTGTTTCAAGTAGATTGTGATGCTAGTGGTACTGCAATAGGAGCTGTTATGAGCCAAGAAGGTAAACCTGTTGCTTATTTCAGTGAGAAGTTAAATGATGCCAAGAGAAAATATTTTGTTTATGATCAAGAATTTTATGCTATAGTTCAGGCATTAAAGAAGTGGAGACATTATCTTCTTCCTAAGGAGTTTGTTTTGTATACTGATCATCAAGCTTTGCAATATTTGAATAGTCAAGGAAAATTGAATCAAAGACATTTGAAATGGGTTGAGTTTTTGCAGAGTTATACATTTGTTTTGAAACATAGGAGTGGAAAGTCTAATAGGGTTGCAGATGCTCTTAGCAGAAGACAACTATTGCTGAATGAAATGCAGATTGAAGTGGTTGGGTTCAAGGAACTCAAGAATTTGTATCCAGAGGATCCTGATTTTGGTGAAGCTTGGAAAGCTTGTACAGAACCTGTTACCCTAGACAGGACGAAATGGCTAGATTTCATCATCTAGGATGATATGCTATTCAAAGGGAGTCAGTTGTGCATTTCACAAAGTTCTATGAGGGAGAATCTCATCAAGGAGAAGCATAGCGGAGGATTGGCTGAACATTTTGGTCGTGACAAAACCCTTTCTTTAGTTAGTGAGAATTATTATTGGCCACAGTTGCAGCAAGATGTGAAGAAGTTTGTACAGAGTTGCAGAGTATGTCAGATGGCGAAAGGAATGAAGCAGAATATAGGGTTGTATCAGCCATTACCTGTACCAGAGAAGCCTTCGGAGAGTATCAGCATAGACTTTGTTCTTGGTTTACCGAGAACTCAGTGGGGACATGATTCAATTTTTGTAGTGGTTGACAGATTTTCAAAGATGACACATTTCATTCCCTGCAAGAAGACTAATGATGCTGTTCATGTAGCAGAATTATTTTTCAGAGAAGTGGTGAGACTACATTGTTTGCCAAAGACCATAGTTTCAGATCGGGACACTAAGTTTGTTAGATATTTCAGGCGTACATTGTGGAAGAAGTTGAAGACAGATTTGAAGTTCAGTTCATCACATCATCCACAGACTGATGGAGAGACAGAGGTGGTGAATAGGAGTTTGGGAAATTTGCTGAGATGTTTGGTTGGAGATAAGCCAGCAGGATGGGATTTGATTTTATCACAGGCTGAATTTGCAGACAATAATTCTGTCAACAAGAGCACTGGTAAATCACCATTCCAGATTGTATATGGAAATAGTCCAAGAAATGTATCTGAATTGAGGAAGATAGATAAAGGAGAAATAAGTAGTGCTGAAGCTGAGGATTTTGCAGAACACTTGAAGAACATCCATGGGGAGGTGAGGAAGCATATTACCAAGATGAATGCACAGTATAAGGCTAAGGCAGATGAGAAAAAGAGGTATAAGAAATTTCAGGTTGGTGATGAAGTCATGGTTCATTTGCGGAAGGAGCAGTTTCCAGTTGGTACATATAACAAGCTGAAAATGAAGAAGTTTGGACCATGTAAGATACTGAAGAAACATGATTCAAGAAACACATATGAGGTAGAATTGCCTACTGAGCTAAATATTTCACCAGTGTTTAACATTTCAGAT
>BSBK01003859.1:1217500-1367500 GCA_027943335.1 Chamaecyparis obtusa | reverse complement strand
CCATATTTGAGGATCGTCTTTCCAATACACAAAGATTTCTCCAATAAGGAATTTTTTTTTCTATGGTATGAAACTTTTATGGAGATGGATGAAGATTCTCTTTGTTAGATAACTAAGAAGGGGGGTGAATCAGTTAAATCAGTTATCCTATAGTCCCAAACTCTTAGATGTATTTTTTCAAACTTTTTCAACAAATTTATCAACTCAGTGAGATAAGATAGTTCTATCTTTCTATTCATTTACCAAATACCAGTAATTTCCAAAACTGCCTTTACTGATTAATCCAGATATGATATATGTAAATTATGATAGCAAAATAATCATAACAAATAACACATAACACAAAGATTTAATGTGGAAACCCGACTAAGGGAAAAGCTACCTAGGACAGGTAACCCAAATTATTTCACTCTTCTAAAGTGAGCTCGGTTAGGAGCCAACCCTATTAAAGTTTACAATGCACACTGTTAGGTGTGACCTGGTTAGAGGATTTATCAATAACGGTTCTCCTTCAACTGACATTCAATATGGGGTCAAGAAGAAAATAATTAACATTCCTTGAATGTCATATTGAAATACAATCAAGACTGTTAAGTCCACTCAGTTAAGAGATTTATCTGTAAAAATGGTTAAACTGATATAGTAGTGATCTGATTCAAATAAAACTCAATTTGCAAGTATTCAGATCTATGCTAAGCTCATAAAAACTCTTCTGATCAATAATCAATTCACTCCATCATATCCTCCAACTTACTTCACTTGATGTATATATATCTCTGACGCTATATTATGCATGTAGTTCAGTGTAGTTCTGTCTGTAACCAATTTGATCAAGTATGCACTAAAAATGTCTTCACCTAAATTCTCTCACAGTCTCTATTCATCCGACATAATTCAATAATGAATCTCATGTCTCTTAAATAGACGTGTAAACTATTTTCATATCAGCCATTAGATTTTGCCTCTTAATCTCCATCGTTCATTTTGCCACTTCAAGCTTCCTTGGAAGATGTGCCAATAACATGTTTCAATATCTTCCCTTCGATCATCTTTGAATTTTGTGAGTTGTGGATCTTATAACAAAATTCATCTCTTACCTCAGAATCATAAGCAATTTCCAGCTCATCAATTACAGTCGGCTCTTATAAACATTTAATGTTTTCATCCATACTTGATTAATACTAAATGCGTCGGTGATAACTAACTCAGTTATTACTATCAGTCGGTATACACAAGACTAACTCAGTGTATACAAAAATCTTCAATTACCGATCACATTAACTTGTTCAATTTTGATGTCTTCTTCATAATAGAATAATGCAACATGCTCAAGTCAAAAACATAATGCCATAGGCTCATCAATAAGTTACCCAATGTATACCTTATCCATATCTATCATATCCATCTTTTCCTTATGCAGATATCTCATTTCTTCACCATTTCTTCCTTCTATAGATGTTCAGATGTTTGTAACTATCATGATAAGTATAGTCAAAACTAGTTGACATCAATGACAACATATTGACTGATTTAATCATCTTACATATCACTCTAACATCTCAGTGACCTATAATCATTATCTCTTCAGCTCATCAAGTTATTCAATCAGTTGTAGGTCATCAATCTCTCCCTTTGGCATTTATGGCAATACAAACAATATGAAATATGCCATAGAATACCAAAGATTTGTTTAACTATATAGATAAATGTTGTAGCTTGGTAAGCTCTCCCTAGCTTGATATTTAATATGTTTAATCACTACAACATTTCATGTAGACTCTCCTTGTGGATTTGATCTTCTTGTGTTCTTTGATTCTTTCTCTCCCTGTAGTGGATAGATGTTTCATTTTCCATTCTCTTTTTCATGTTCTTTCCAACAGATATTTCATTGAAATTTCTCCCCCTTTGACAACAATGCCAAAAGAAAATAAACAGCTCTTTAGTAGCCAAATAGTTTCTTTGTTGTTCGGTCTAGATCAAGTACCTTCATGTACTGATATGAAGTTATATATTCCATCTTCTTCAATCTTTCACAACCTTAGGAATCCTGAAGTGTGATCTATATGCATCAACATGATTAGTTTTTTGATAAAGTGCAGGTTGATGCAACCTTTGAATCACCTTAGTGACCAGTAGATAGGGGATGGACCCCTAGTCTAGTCCTCAAGTACTAAAAAATGTCCTTCGGTAAGGGCTTTGTAAATATATCAACAAGCTGTTCTTTAGACTTGACAAATTCCAGTTTCACTTACTTTTCTTGTTCTTGTTCCCTCAAATAGTGATACTTAATAGATATGTGCTTTGTCTTTGAATGCATCACTGGATTTTTAAAAATGTTTATGGCACTTATGTTATCACAATTTATAATCATTAGATCAGTGATCACCTCATTCATGCCTTCCAACAAATATTTTATCCATGCAATATTTGAACAATTAGCAGTAGCAACAACATACTATAATTCAGTAGTAGACTGAGAAATACATGCTTGTTTCTTACTTATCCATATCACAAGTCTTTCTCCCAAAAAGAATACTCCATCGGTTGTGCTCTTTTGGTCATCAATGTTTCTAGCCCAATCTACATCACTGTAAACTTGTAGTTCAAATCTGCCTTCCTTTTTGTACCATAACCCATAATCTTTAGTTTTCTTCAAATATCTCAGAATCCTTTTAACAACAGTCATATGTGATTCCTTAGGATTAGTAGAAAATATTACTACAATCCCAACTGCATGTGCTATATCAGACCTATTGTGTACAACATACATCAATTTTCCAATCATTGATCTATACAGTGTCTGATTTACCTTGGTTGATTCATCATCTTTTGTTAGTTTGCATCTAGTAACCATAGGTGTTCCAACTAGTTTAGAATATTCCATTCCAAATGTCTTCAATACTTCTTTGATGTATTTTGATTGTGTGATGAATATCCCATCATTTTTTTGTATAATTTGCAAACCTAGAAAGAATTTAATCTCTCCAAACATTAACATCTCAAACTCTTTTCTCATTTGAGTAGAAAATGGTTTACAAAGGTTATCATGACCTCCAAATATGATATCATCAACAAAGATTTCAACAACAAGTATATTATCATCAGTTCCATCTATAAAGTACAAATTACTATTGTCACTTGTCCTCACAAAGCCAGTACTAATAATATAAGCATGCAGCCTTTCATACCATGCTCTCAGTGCTTGTTTTAGTCCATACAATTCTTTGTGCAGTCTACATACCATGTTCTTTTGATTTGGATCAACAAAACCTTCAGGTTGTTCTATGTAAACCTCTTCCTCAAGTATCCCATTCATAAATTCTGATTTAACATCCATTTGATAAACCTTAAATCCTTTATATGCAGCATATGCCAGTAAAATTATGACTCCTTCAAGTCTTTCTACTGGTGCAAAAGTCTCACCATAGTTAATTCCTTCTTCTTGCGCATATCGCTTACAAACTAGTCTTACTTTGTTTCTAGTCACTTAACCATTCTCATTCAACTTGTTTCTAACTATTCACTTAGTACCAATCACATTTTTCTCACTCGGTCTCGGTACCAATGTCCATATTTTATTTTTCTCTATTTGCTCAATTTCTTGATTCATGGCCTTAATCCATTCTTCATTCTCAAGTGCATCTTTAACATTTTTAGGCTCAAATTTACAAACTAAACATGTGTTCTATCTTAACTTACTTTGTGTCATCATGTTAGCTTGTTTGTCTCCAATAATATGGTTTTGTGGATGGTGTCTTCTAATAAATCTCACTAGTACTTGATCTCTTCTTTGCTCATCATTCGGTTCAGGTTCAATTTATTCCTCAGTAGTATTTTCTTGATTCTCGGTAGCATTTTCCTATCACTCGGTAGACTCAGCTTGTGGCTTGGTTAGATATACTAGATGCTCAATATATGTAAATCTACAATAGTCTTCTAGTTCCTTCCTACTTTCTTCATCATTTTTCTCAGCAAACTCATCAACTTTCACATTAGCATTTTCAATCAATTTTTTAGTAGCCTTATTCAAACATTTGTATGCTTTTCTCTTAGTAGAATATCCTAGAAATATTCCTTCATCACCTTTAGAATCAAATTTATGATTTCTATCATCTTTCAGAATGTAACATCTACTTCCAAAAATTTTGAAATAACTTACATTCGGTGTGTAGCCAAACCATAGCCCATAAGGTGTCTTATTTGTGTCTTTCTTCAGTTGAACTCGGTTCAAGGTGTATACAGCAATGCTAGCAGCTTCTCTCCAGTACATTTTTGCAACATCCTTTTCAATCATCAGTGTTCTAGCATAGTCAACTATAGATCTATTCCTTCTTTCTACAATACCATTTTGTTGTGGTGTTCTCGGTGCAGAAACCTGTCTTTTAGTTCCATGTTCATTACAAAATTTAGTGAATTTATCATAAATAAACTCACCTCCTCTATTAGATCTTAAGCATTTTAAATCCTTCCCAGTTTCCTTTTCAACTTTAGCTTTATACCACTTAAAATTTTTGAAAGCTTCAGATTTCTCTTTCAAAAACATAACTGTCATCATCCTAGAGTAGTCATCAACAAATAAAATGAAATATTTGTCACCATAATAACTCTGAGTTCCCATAGGACCACATAAGTTGGTACGCATTAACTCCAAAATACCTTTAGAAGAATAGTCTTTTCTTTTAAAATTAGATTTAGTCATTTTCCCTTTCTGACATTGATTACACATGACATGGTCAGGTTTAGTTAGACTCGATAAACCTCTAAATCTTCTCTTCTTACTGGTCTTAACCATGTTATCAAAACTCACATGACACAGTCTCTTATGCCACAACCACACACCTTCATTTCTAGTCAACAAACAAGAAGTTTCAACATTATCAAGATAAAATAGATTACCTTTGGATTGTTCACCAGTGCCGACCCACTTTCTGATTTTATCATAGATCTTCACCTTTCTACTTTCAAATTCAACTCGGTGACCTGAATTATTCAATTGTTCAACACTCAATAGATTATAGTTAATTCCTTTCACACAATATGCATTCTCACATCTAATCTTATTGTTTAGCAAGATAGATCCCTTTCATTTCACTAAACAAGGTGTATCATTTCCCATTTTAACAAATCCTCCATTATAGTGTTCAAGATATTCAAATTTTTCCTCATCACCAGTCATATGATGTGTACAACCACTATCAATAATCCATGTATCATTCTTGCTAAATTTAAATATAAGTGTTGTTTCAACATACATTTCTTCTTCTTCTAAATCCTCTTTCATAGCTACACACACTACCTCAATGTCTTCATAAGTGTTGGTGTCAGTATCAACATTATCATATCCAAAAAGGTAACAAGCCACTAGTACATTTGAGACATTTTTTCGATGGCTGATTGTTGAAATTCCAACACTATACCATCGATCATGCGACACCAGCGACTGTCATAGTTTTGCAGTCGAAAAAAATGACGTCTATGATGGGAGTCATAGTTTGGATACCACATCCATCAGAATATCTATCAAAAAAGACACTGACCAACATTGCGAACATACCATCGTTCTATGTGTAGATGTTGCAAGTTTGACGATCATGTGTCAGAGATTATGAAGATGTGACTGCTTGATGTCGGATGTTTCTGATAGATAGTCATTGTTTGTAGTTTTACCAATGGCAGTCACAGTCACAATGCTGACGAGCATGCATCAGAGATATTGAATGTGCGATGACAATGTTGTGCATGCGACGGATAGCTGTCAGACATTTTCGACAGCTAGTCATCATTTGGATTTTTTTTTTTTCTGACAGCGGTGTTGTACATGTGATGGCCTGTCCCTTATGTTCTCCATTGTAGTTGCGATGACAACCACTATTTTTAATATATATAGGGTATGTGCAAGATCATGAGGGGCCAAACTATGCCCTTAAGTGGCAATGAAAAATCAGCAAATCAGGGTTAGTCAACTTGACGTGAAAATTTCAACTAGCTATGAACCTAGTATCAAAAAGTTGTAAGAATAGAATCTATAGAAAATTGAATGTAGTTTCTAAACTACTAGGCCTTTTTTGAGAAAAAGTTAGTATGATTGGTGAGAAGTATAGATTTCAATGTAGTAGTACAAAAATTTTAAGAAAAAAATAAGAAGTAGGTGTATGTCTGACCACCTTAATCATAATCAAATGATAATATTTTATTGTAAGATTTTATATATAAGTAGTAGACTCATGCTCGGATGTGACGCATATTTTTTTATAATTTTATTCTAAAAAAATAATTAATTATGAATTTTTTGCTACAATATTTTCAGAATAAAAAAACTCTCATGTCTGACCACCTTAACTCATTCAAAAATTTACAAAATTCAAATTTGTTTATTTTTCCTTATAGTAGACGAAGCATAGAATGTGACGCATTTTTTGGATTTCAAAAATGTTATAACATCTGAAAGTTATAGTCATTTTTCAATCAGTATATAAATCAGCACTTTAGAGGTAGCTCAATTAGAAAATAACTAATAATTATTTACTGAATTCAAAATTTAACAACAATTATATTGATAGAAAGCTAATAATCTCCTTAAGATACCCTTTTCATTTTATCAAATTTGGGTGAAAAATAAGTTGTCAGCTACATTGTGAAAGTTTTGAACTGACATCACCACTTTTTGGCCCCTCATGATCTTGCACATACCCTATATATATATATATATATATATATATATATATATATATATATATATATATATATATATATATATATATATATATATATATATGTTGATCAGGTTGGTATCAATTTAGAATGGTGTTGTTGCAGTTCTGGTTCAAGCTAGTTGTAGATCTGGTTTGAGCTGGTTGCATATCTAGTTCAAGCTGGTTGCATTACTTTTGGATCTAGACTTGTAAGGTGGTTTGGTGAGTCGAGGTCTTTTATTCCTGCTCATGATTTGGTTATGTCATTCAGAGATGACTTTGCAGTAGATTCAGTAATGGCTCATGGATTATTGAGTCAAATCTAGAGACTTGGATTTGGAATGTCGATCTGGTCAAATCAATATTTGTGACAGCGGCTGCTCCAGCACAAGAAGCTAGTATGGCGATAAGAGATGCATTCTTCCTGATGTGTTCATGGGATGCAAACTTGATTGCATTCAGATCTGATTCGAGTGACTTCTTGACTTCTTTGGTCTGAATTGGATGTGCTTTGTTCCTATAGAGTGTAGCAGTGACTTGACTTGGAGTTTAAGTAGACTGTGCATTGATCATCTTGAAGATAGAATCGAGCTACTCTTTATGTTGCTGTTGAGATTAGGTTGTGATGGATCACTTGGATCTTCTACCATTTTTTCCATAGTTTCAAATGAGTTGGATGTGATGTAGAGAGAGCGACTTGCAGAACTTGCACATTGTAGATTCATAGATCAATATGGTATTCGTGATGACTTGGGAGAAGTCTTCTTCTTGGTGAACCAAGCTGAGAGACTTGGATTACAGATCAGGTCATTTGATGTGACTTATGAGACATTGGATGCCTCTTCATAGTAGGTTCATAGTGTGGTTTGTGGTGTTTCTTTACGAATGGGTTCGCAATGCGGTCTGTTGATTTGGTAGCCATTGAGATGGATCGATATGACTTGATCTTGGGTCAAAACTTCTTGAGGCAAGTTGAAGTTATCATTTCTCCTTGAAGTGATTGATGTTTCTGATAGTGCGATGACTCACACTATTTTTTAAAAAGAAGTATATATTTGTCGTATGTGGATTGAGATCTTAAATTATTGAGCTTCTCTTCATTTTGAGAATAGTTTAACATTCTCTACTTAATCGGGCCAACCACATGAAGGTGGAAGCTCATATGGTCCCTCCTAGGATCCTCTTATGACCCTTTATGACACTTTAAGACCTCTAAGATGTATTCTTAGGGATCTTAAAGGGTCATAAAGGGTCATAAAGGGTCTTGGGACACAATAGCTGAGAAACATAAATGTAGGTATCATGGTCACAATTGTTTGGAGACACAACATAATTAAATGCTATACCTAGATGATGCAACACAACCACTACTCCTGCAGTTCTAAGTTGACACTGTAGGATCCAAAAACTAAAGATAAGGAATCTATATATGGTTTTTGGATCCCACAGTGTAAACTTAGAACTATAGAAGTAGTGGTTGTGTTGCATCATCTAGGTATAGCATTCAATTATGTTGTGTCTCCAAACAATTGTGACCATGATGCCTACATTTATGTTTCTTACCTATTGTGATATCTAAATTTATGTTTTGTAGCTGTGCACATGCAACACAACCAGAATATGCATGGATAGTAGGTGGAGCTGAGAAGACACATCACATTTACATTTTTTTAATAGGTCAAAATTACAATGTTCGCGATGGTCTATAACTTAAAATACACAATTAAAGACCTCTATCAAAAATGCAAAACTGTTGTGTCTTTCAGCTCCACCTAATATCCTATGTATATGAATTGAGATTGCATATTGAACTAGGTGTCTCCTTTTGTATTTCCTGAAACCAAGAGATTGTCACAGTTAACATCTAAAACCATTATTGAGCTTTTGTTATTATTAAAAAGTACACTAGCACTTGCACCGAAAGAAGGTACAAGGGATACACGAATGATTTGGATGTAAATGATTGTTTAAATCCTTGGTTCAAATCTCATATGATTCAACCTTCAATTCATGTATCTTTGTAGTGCTCATCTTATAGGTAGCCTTTGACTAAGGTTCAATTCTGGGCAGCATTCATGCTCCTTTGTTTCTTGTACACCATCTATGTCAGAAAGTTTCTTCATGGATGGCCTCCACTTTCTTTCCCACTACAATTGTAACCACTATTCATTCTCCCGTGGTCATTACTATCTTCTCTATTGATCATACCTCCACTGCGATTTCTCTGATGATAATTTCTGAATTCATTGTTTTCTATTCCTTCATCTCCCCTCAAATCCATCACTTATGGTTACAAATCAAGTTCCAAGAATCAGAATGGCGAGTCTCATCATCATAACTAATCCACCTTAAACAATTGATTAACCATTCTCGACAAGATGATGATTTAAGGTTTTTTGTGAAGCTTCTAAGTTGGTAGTTGCAATCAACATTTGTATTACAATTTTTGTTGTTATTCAAGTAGTGTGTTTTAGAAAAGAACCCATTGAACATTCTAATACTAATTTCTCCCAAAATATGAAATCCACTAAAATTTAGCGAAAACCCCTCCAACATTACAATACTTTAAAAAACATAAACGTGACGCTCTTTACCTTGTCCAACTACATCATCTTGCTTGAAAACTTGAACCTCAACACACTCAATCAAATTACAATAATTTATAAATATTTGCATACGATTTTTCATTTACTAATACTTACAACTCATGTAGCAAGTTTTGAATATCCACCCGAGCCAAGCCTATGTTGCCCGTGCTTTTGTTTTCTTGCTTCTGTTGCTTTTGATGTGTCAGGAAACCTATGTGATGTTTGAAATATGTTAGATCACATAAGTACAAAGAGTAAATAGTACATAATTTCATTATTAAGATTATCACGTACCTTCTTTCTTCGAGTGATAGTATTTGCCCACTATGTCTTGCACTTCTCTAAAGTGCATCCCTTTTAAGATTCTCCCTCTCATTAATAGGAATATAGGGAGGCCGCTCGCAATAAGGGTTGCATTCTATTTGGGACTTGTAATTGTCCCTAATATAATTAAAAACTTAGCACACTTTGTCAAGGAGCCTAAGTCTTTGAAAGATGTTGGGTCCAAAAAGTTTTGTCATAGAGCCAATGAGTTTATCCTTTAACCCTTTATCTTGTAATTGCCACCTTTTAAGAAAAAAAAACATTTAGATTCATAAATGAAGTGAAACATTTTAATATACTTGAAGAAAGGGATGAAACAAAATATGATCTTGCAATGAAATCAAAATATGATACCATGTGCATATGGTCGGCTTGAAAATGCGCAAACATTCATCATTAAGTTTTTCATAAAATAGATTATTTCCTACAAGATAATAACAAGATTATTATAATTAGTTATTGCAAAGGACCACACAAGGGGTTAGTGCATCATATTATGAGTATTATATTATATAGTAAAAGAAAGGATCAATCTTTAAAGTACCTGGAAGCTAGGCTACTCTCAAGGGAAGTCTATCTTTAATGCTCATAAGCAATTGATCACAATTTTGTATTATTCCTGTACATTTAACACGAGTACATCTAGGAGTTGCGTCATCGCCTCCTACATAAAATGAGTCCAATATTACAAAATGCCCCCTAAGAAAGAATATATAGTTCAAGTGAAATAATAAACACATGATAAATGAGAGAGAAAAAGAGGAATCTACTTACCAATAATAGGTGTTGCCATCCCATCTATGGTCATGTTACATGTTGTTGACATTGCAAGCAACACTACCTCTGTGGATTTGATCCTTGTAGCAGGCGGCGTACTCAACATAGGATCAATAACAACTTCTAAACAAAAATATTGTTAGAGCATAAAAATATATGGATAACCATGGACAAGATGGAGGATAGAACATGTGATGTACCACCCGAAGTATTTGCATCTGAGGTTTCGCCCTTTAATGTATTTAGCATCCTCTGTAAAGAGAACACATATATATTTTAGTTAATGACATAAATAAAATAGTATACTATAAAAATTATTATTGAACTTTTGTTATAATTAAAAACTACATTAATACTTACTGTATAATTCTGAACACGTTGAATCAACACATCCTCTCTCCTCTATATTTTAGGAGTGTGAGGTTGACTATATGCCATCTGAGCTAACTCTTTTGATATTTCACGAAGGACCTTTTGCAGTGCAAGCACATGATTAACCTCTGATAAAAAATCAACATTGAATGGATCCTTCTCATCCTATGGCTCCTCATGGACTACTTGTTCCTTTCCCTTTTTCTGATCAACACTCATTTGTGAGAACAATATTATTAGCACTTTATTTAAAAGCAATCCAAAATAGTAGAACAACAAAAATTATGCATTAACATAACAAAAGATATGCATTAACATTTTTCTTGTATGTGTATTTGTAAAACAATGAGTTTTACCTGTTGAGAAGAAGAAAGTCCCATGAGAACTATCACCGTCATGCGTATTGTGTGGTTTTTGATCCATACTATAGCTCTGTATTTCAAAAAAAAATTATTTAGACATGTTAAAACACATGTGTTCTTACTCTAAGTTATGTTGAATAATGGATAATTATCAAAATGCATACTAGCTCATCCATGATAGTGATGGAGTTTTTGTATTTGTGTGATTCAAATTGTAATCGATAAGTAGCTCCTCACCTCCATGTATTGATTTGATTGCACATACAAATACATGATTTCTCTCGCGCGCCTCAAATATGCAATTGGGTCGCTTCTTAGTTGACGTAGGTCATGTGTTGTTTACAAAACCTACAATATTCCTTGATGCTTTTGGACTTCCATCAACATATATAACTACTTATTACTTTGTTCACTGACTTTTTATTGTATATAATTTATCACGAGTGCATACCTACACATACTTTTTTTATATTCAACAATCTACATCCAACTACTGTAATCATAACAAGGTCTGACATACTCCATCAATTTGATAACTTTTTTGTAAGAGACCTTTATGCCATCCATAGAAAATAGGCCCAAACCATGTAATGAAGATGGTACTATGCAATATATCCTCTCTTTAAGACAAAAATCAGTGTTTATTGAAGGAAGTTCATCGGGGACCCATTGTTTCTGTAGATATTTGTAACTAAAGGGCACCTCGGAGTCTCCTTTTCTCTCATCATCATAAGAACACGACCCCCCTTGAGCAAGGAAAAATTTTATGCGTTTATTGAATTTCTTTCTGATCTTTTGACCTCGAGTCGATCTCATTGATTTAGACATACTAAATGTCTCACTTTCTTCTTCCATTCCTACATTTTCCTTGCTCAAGAAAGACAAATATGACAAATACCTATTCATTGGTACCTACACTTCATGCAGTGAGAGAGACATGTGGCAATGAGAGAGATATTTTACAAATGGTAAAAGACATTAATCTCTATGGGGTGTATTGATTTGTACCTGACAATCCATGAGACTGTGTGGGATACCTGACATAAGATAATACTTATATAATCAAACAAACATAGTTCACTCCATAGTTTTCATTATATGCATTGATATAAAAAAAGGTAATTTTCTTAATCACGTCACTAATTTGTGCATGTCTAAATACTGGTGTCTTTCAAGTGACTTGATTCTTGTCATACCCACTACAAATGAGAACAATCTTAACTAGTGAGGTTGTTTAAGCATAAAGAGATTAAATACACTATTTTAGAATGAAATTTCTCTTAAAAAAATATCAAAGATATAAGTAGGACATATAAAACAAGGTGAATAAGAGTAGTACATATAAAAAATTTATTAGAACATGCCAAACATCTGGCATAATTATATATTTCATTCATGTCATTGATATTCTTCTTCATTCATCTCATCATCAAGTTCATCATCATCTACGACATCATCACCACCACTATCATCATCGTCATTGTCATCACCATCATCATCATCATCATCATCATCATCATCATCATCATCATCATCATCATCATCATCATCATCATCATCATCATCCTCATCATCATTGTCATTAGTAGTAGCATCATCATCATCAGTAGCAACATCATCGTCTTCTTCTTCTTCTTCATATTCTTCTTCGAGTAGCTCTCGATTGTGATCATCATCTACATCATCTTCCACTTCTTCATCTTCCTCGGTATCTTCTTCCATTTCATTATACTTTATCGGCCTTCCTCTTGGATCATGTTTAACAAAAAATGACCAACCCGATTTATGTGGAACCTCCGAGTAAAATACCTGTTCACATTGGCTTGGAAGAACATAGGGCTCTTCTCCAGCTAGCTCAAACAACCTTGTGTTAATCATTGGAAATCCATTTTCATGTTCAATAACAGTTCTATCAGGATCATTTTTATTGAGTCGTAGTCTGTACCATTTCACAATGAAGAGAACTAATTTGAAGGAATTAAAGTAATAGTCAAGTATATCAACCAAAATACCATAGTATCAATTTTGTGACTTTCGAGGATGTAAGTCGGTAACCAGACATAATAACCCAACCAAAATAACCCTGGACATAATAACCCCACCATAATAACCCAAGGACACAATAACCCAGGGTCAAAATAACGCATGGTCAAAATAACCCATGGACAAAATAACCCATGGTCATTAAATTTTTCTAGGGGTTTCTATAAAAGTATACAAAAATAAATATACTTTTAGGGAATCAAGAAGTTCTTCATAATTTTTAATATATACAATGCCTCTTCAATTTTTAACAAGTCAAAAAAATAAGAAATTACTCATTTTAAATGGTTACACATTTTTGCTTCATTGAGAAGGTGTCAATAAAAGGATCTAGCGTTGTACAGAATATTTTACAAATAAATTTTCAAGTTGGTGCTATACTAAAACATAAATAGAATCTGGTGATGTGATTAGTAGTACAAGACAAAATCATGCTCCAATAATCTTATGGGGTTATTTTGTCCATGGGTTATTTTAACTGTGGGTTATTTTGACTGTGGGTTATTTTGGATTCGATTATTATTACCCTGGTTTATTTTGTCCTCGGGTTATTGTGGCCAGGTTATTCTATCCAGGATTATTTTGGCTGGGTTATTATGTCCTGTAATCATGTAAGTCATTTCTAGATGAAATATTAGTCACCTGGAACACTACACTTATTCCAGAATCACAAGTTCTCTTCGTGTCATCCAACTTTTTGATGCAAAATTTATAACCATTGCGTAACATAGCCTTGTGGTGTTTCATCTACAATAATGTCAAACATGTATAAATTATTGCATCATGAGTTGAAAAACATACGGTTGATTAATTAACAAATTTATAAGTACCTGGTGATCTCTTAAACCATATGCTAAATCTATTTCCTTTTGTGTAACATTGAGATCTCCATTACAATGAGTTTGTATAACTAATGAAGACATGGATTCCCATGTTAATCTATGACCATCATGTTGACATCGTTCAATCCATACCATCATCCAATCTTGAATGTTTGCAATAAACAAATGTATTGCATCCGACTCTATAGCAACTTTACAAAAGTAAATAGATGATTTACAATAGATTTATTTTGAAGATTAAGAAGTAATTAACTACAATAACATCTCATAATTTATTACCTTTCAGTTTCCTAAATCTACTGTTGCCCACCAAGTACTCCCCTTCAAATATTTTAATGGAGTTGAGATTCCAAATGCAATCTATATGGGTCTTTGCTGCAAGATTAGGAAGATATTGAGTAACGTACACCATCATTTGGTATACCGTATATCCCTCAACCATAGAACCCTTGAGACGTTCTCTTTTTCGTACCAAACCCTTCAAAAATTTCAAGTGTCTCTCAACCATCTACATTGACCTAACATGTATAGGTCCACACAATTCAATGTCCTTAACTTGGTGTATGAGGTAGTGTTCTTATGCATTGAAAAAAGCTGAAGGTAAACACTTTTGAATTTCAAACATTAGTTGACAAATTCTTTTCTTCCAATATTTTATATCTTCTTTATGGGTTTCTTTAGATGACAACCACCTACAAGGGATTCAAGACACATAAATATATAAATACGAGACTTTACAATATATTACTTGTTTGATATATTGAACAAATATCACTGCTTATCTCATGTATTTTCCAAGATCATGTATCATTTGTTTGATATTATTGTCAAAGTTCTCTAGGAGAGGTAGGAGTAGCAAATACTGCAACAATTGTCAACTGATCATTTCATAAAATGAAAATTGAATGCAGTTACACAAATATATTGTAAATACAAAAGACTATGACTTACCTTGATGAAGGTATATCAATCATGCATTTTCATCCCTGATCCAAAATCTTTTTTCTTTGATATGAGATTGCTTATATCTGTAGAAAATCCTGCAGGAAATTGAATTTTTCAGATTACTTCTTTTATGACATTACTTTGTTGCTTTGTTAATAACCAAGGAAGAGCACTTGCATTAATCTGATCTCCATTTCTATTTGATTCAATGATATTTTTCATTGCATGATTGAAATCATGAATGTCACTACAAATATTGCCAAGTTTTTCTTTGTCACGTCTTCCATCCAATATTTTCTACAGTGTCTCTGTTACATTCTTTCCAATATGTATAGTATCAAACACATACACAATTTTTAGTTTCTCATAGTAGGGTAGCCTACTAAATTCTTTGGGATAACATTTTAGTCCCTTTGGAAGTTGGTTGGTGATGCCTTCATGACCTTCAAGATCATCAACTACATAATTAGCCAACAAAACACAATAAAAAACATCAACCATTAGGTGGAATGACATTACCTCGAATTCTATTATATTCCAATTTCCATAGGTGAGGTATCATTTTTCGGGGCTTTGATGTAGTCTCTTCTTTCCAATTGAAAATATGTCTTTCTGCACTTCGATACTTATGATTTCTAGGGAGGAAGTGCCTATACTCATCAAACACCTGCTTTCTTAAACTTTTGGAATGACAAGATTTCATCTTTGGACCACACATTGGACATGCAAATTTTATTTTTGTTTGAAGACCTACAAGATAACGATACAATTGGATTAAATATGTAGATTTTTAGAATTTGAATTATCGCGTACAACTAGAAGTCACCATAACATACCACAGAAATGTGCCAACCCTGGAGCATCATGAATTGTCTACACAAACATTGCATGAAATTGAAATTGTCTTTGTCCAATTGGTCTAGAGATGACATACATAGTGAAACCATTCCATAACACCAACTCATCGATAAGAGTCACAATATATACATTCATATATTTTATTTGGTACTTACCTAGTTGAATTAACAACAACATCAGATAATTATTGTGGCCATTTCACTCCAAGACTTATAATTACATGTAGATAACTATAAAATAATAAGATACTTGGAACAATCATTGCCAACATAATGTGCTCCTTCTTTATTGATATCCATGGAGGAAGGTTATTGTTTATAACAAAAATAGGCCACACCGAGTAAATAGATCTCATCTCTCCATGTGGATTGACACCGTCTGCTGCCAGAGAAAGCCTGAGATTTTGAGGTTCTTCTTTAAAGTATGGCCACATTTCCTCTATGTCTATAAATGATGAACCATCCACAGGCATTCGAATAATGTCATCTTGACTCCTTTTGCGTGCATGGTAATCCATAAATTGTGCCAAGCTGTTACACCTGAATAATCATTTCAGACGTGGAATAATGGGGATGTAACAAAGAACCTTGTGAGGCACCTTTTTTATCATTTGATCATCTCAATATCTTCTCGTATGGCATTCAGGGAATTCTGTTTCATTTTCATGCTCTTTATGATAAATAATATGATCTTCAGGACAAGCATCTATTGCTTGATACTCCGTTCTAATATGTTTCATAGTGGCACATAATTCTTGGTATGAGTGAGGGAGAACATTTGATGGTGGTAATAGAAACTCACCTATCAATCTGCAACAAATAATATAAGTTGTTACTATAAACAATCTTAATGGTACATGTTTCACCTTTTATAGACTATAATGACATATATGACAAACCTTAGCATACGTGACATTGCTAACTTGGATAAACCATTCATAACCTTCAAATTCACCAACAATAATATAGCAGAGAGAAGAGTAGATTGGGAGCCTTCGTAAAGGGCTATGTTCACCCTCTCAAGTAGAGGTATATCATGGATGACATCAATGTCATCCTCATCATAATCATCATCATCATCATTAGTAGAAACACTAGCACTGGTACCAAATGTGTTAATGATCAATGCATTCATACCATCATCTTCAAATGTGTTTTCTAGCACATGATCATCATCTTCCATGGGATCATGTTCCTCTATATTCACACTGGGGAGATCAACCTATATAAAAATGATGATAATCAAACCCCCCTTCAATGTGATAATCAAACCTCCTTCCATGGTTCATATGTATATTAATTGTGAAAATAATATAAAAAACAACTTACCACTGGATGATAATCAAACCCCCTTCAATGTGACCATTCTCCCTACAATGTCTCTTTGTTGTTTTGATTTTGATTCTTCTTGTCTTTAAGCCATTACAACTCTTGCATGGACAATAACATTTGTCATCGCCGTCACTTTGAAAGTTAGACAACAATCTAGTGATTGTCTCCCTATTTTGATTGAGTTCCCTTGTATTATCTGACATGATCCTTAATGTGTATATCTGTAAAAGAAAATTAGACATGTTGTACTTAATGTCATAGCTTCCTATGTGTTTCATCCTTCATGTATACACTTACTTCGACCAAACTCTTAATTTTCTAATAGATTTTGCCAAACGCTTTGTAGGAAACCAAGTAAGGGGTATTCATGAGTTCAAATAACAAGTTATGATATGTTGAAACTACTCTAAAAATATTTCTCCTACCTACAAAATTGTTCAAATTCTAAGGGCATGATTTCACATGCATTCTAGAGCTAGAGGTGAATGCTAGCCATGGTTGTTGTATTGTTTGCTACTTTTAATGCTCACATTTATTTGAAAATTACAAGTCATGCTTTTAAAATAATTAGAAGCTTTTAAAACAGTTCAAACCATGTCATGACTTTAGAACTTGAAACCACTCATAATAGTTGAAACCATGTCATGACTTGAGAACTTGATCGGAGGGATCAAGAACATATGCTTTAACTTATAAAATATTTTAGATAAGATATTTAGCATTAATTAGTTATTGGTTTAACTTATAAAATATTTTAGATAAGAGATTTAGTATTAATTAGTTATTGGTTTAACTTATAAAATATTTTAGATAAGAGAACGACATAACTTTTTTTGAAAACCATAAATTGTCTGCATTAAAAGCAACTATACTGCAAGCTTCTATAAATAAGAAAATACAATTTAAAATTTATTACTTGCAACTACAACATTAGAGAAAAGTTGAATTTTATTTATGCTTGATGGATATCTTCCTTGTACCACACAAAAAACTGTGTGATAACTATGTCTACTCCAACCTTAATTGCTTAAGAATTCATCATATCAGATAAAGTATGTTTAAGAATTGCTGAAAATTCTTAATCTATTTAAACAATTCATATAGATTAGATAAACAATTCAGTTTTAAGATAAAGTATGTTCAGATAAATAATATAATTTACAAATAATACTGGCCAATTGTCTAATTCATAGAGGTTGTGAGTGTTTTATTCATTTTTTTATTGGTAATTGGCATATTAAATGTAGATAACACCTTTATCAATTTAGCATGTTTAATACATAGTAATTACAAATTGATTCTTATCCGCATTGTTATAAGATGCACTTCTTGGAATGAATTACAGAGAAGGATAATAACCTTATAAAAATGCATCTTATAACCTTATTCATTTCAAGAAATGCATCTTATAACAATGTAGATAAGAATCAATTTATAATTAATATGCATTAGACGCTTAACTGATAATATGCATTTATTCTGCCAATTACTAATAGATTAAGCATATTGTTACTATGCTTAATGTTCCATTTAAATGCATTTAACACAAATTTTTTTTTACAGAAATGAACTATTATATGTATTTGGGACTCCATTTGTATGACAATGAAGCATGGAGTGTATGCCAAGAACAGAGGTTTTAATGAAATATCAATTTGATTTGCAAAGTTTGTGTTCTTTACAAATTTGAAAGGCTCTAATACTTTTTGGTTTTGTTTAAAAATCTAGAATGGAATAGTAAGAAATCTCCAATCATTCATTACACCATTGAATGTATTGAGAACTACCTTAAAGCCTGATTCCATGCGTTAAGGACTGGTGAAAACTAGTGACTATGAGTACAAACCTCTTAATACTTTGAATCTTCATTCTATTCTTCATGTAAATTGGTTGGGTTAATGATTTTAAAGATGAAATAAGTTATTAGAAGATTACATTTCATAGTTTGGAGGATTGGAGAGACATTTAGCATGACTGTACCTTCCTGTACAGTGGCTTGGACTAGCTTTTATTAGTTTTCCTTTTGTATTTTAAAGTCTAACTTGTAACCCACACCTTTCCATGGGATCAAAGGCCTAGGATCCATGGAAAGATGATTGCTAACAATGTACCATAGTTCTAATGATCTTTACTTGTAGAGATTTAACAATTAATGTGATCACAGGCTGATTTAAAGAAGGTTTTCTAATGAATTTGATGGCTAAGGTATATATAGCAGTGGGAGATTGGGTTGAACAACATAGTGTTGTTAAGATTTAGATAGTCTTATATTGGCATATAAATGTTGAATCAATCACCAATTAAGCCAAGAAGGGTGTGGAAGGTTGGGATTGGAGAAACCCTCAAATCAAGGGTTTGAAGCCACCAAATTGGGGCTTTTGATGTTGCAAGTGTTTTGGGTTTAATTCCTCTTAGGATTAGTAGTTTTGAGTCATTTAATGAAATTGTCCAAGGTTTGATAACATGGAGACATTTCTATGATATCTAGTTTCTTTGAAAAACCATCAAGTTGTTAGTATAATTGCAAGGGTGCAGGTAGAGTGCTACTATTTGGTCCAAAAGACCAGTACCTAAATTTGAGATATGTTATTAAAAGGATAAAAGGGTGTCTGGATGTAGATTTATTTCTTCTAGTGTTTTGGAAAGGTGGAATGTTTGAAGACCAAAAAGGTCACTGTTGGGCTACAAGGTTGGCTCATTAGGCCTCTAGGCAAGTTTGAAAACATTTAGCCATTAGGAGTAAAGGGTAAGTCTAGAAACCTTGAAACCACTTTAATCTATCCTTATATACCTCAAATACATCAAATATGTCATTAGTTTTCATTTAGAGTAACCTTGGTTGGGTTGTGTTTCTTAAAGCCATTGGGCACTTGGGAGAAGTTGTGGGTTTGTAAGCCAAATAAGTGTAACTTATCTTGTTTATCAATCCACTACCCTTTCCTCTACATTACATTGTTATCACACAATTTTTTGTGTGGTACAAGGAAGATTTGGCTGATTAAGAGTGAGGCCTTCTTTAGAATCTCATGAGTTTTGTACTACACATGCAACATATTGTGAGTTTGAAGAGAGTTCATGCCATGTGTGATAGAACCTACTTTATCTAATATGGTGCATTGTTAAACAAATTAAGGGTGGAGTAGTTATTACTTAGTTTTTTGTGGAGTAGTTATTACTTCACACTTGTATTCTAGTTCATTCAATATGGTAGATATAGACATTCTCTTAACTTAGTGGATGTTCCAAATAGTAATGGTTTAATGACATGGCATAAAAAAATAAGGCCTAGAATGCGTATTGGTAATTCTAGAATGCCTATAAGAATTTATATATTTCAAACTATTTGAAGAATGATGGTTAAATGATTGCACTCTTAAGGTTCAGATTCTAAACAACATTGTTTTTAAGCATTGGTCAATGCCTTTGGAGATAGGTAAATCCATCACGGGTCATGTTCCTTTCAGGTTCCCATTGATGTGGATTTGGCATTACAATTTAGATTAACTTATTCAACAATACTAGTTGGAAGGAAAACCCAAGTGTGGAATGCTCTCCTTTGATAAATGTTTGAATTATCTCAAGGTGAAATTGAAATTTTTGAATTGAATTGAATTGAATTTTGAGACAACTCTAAAAGAAGTTGAAATAAGTCCACTCGAGTAAAATAGGAACTGATTGTATGAAATTATTTCCACATGACAATATAGAGATTGTTTTTGTAAAAATCTTGAGAAAAGGGAAACAATATTTAATTCACGCTATGAAAACATAAAACTCTTATAATTAGTGTCTATGAAATAAGTGTCATTTGAAAGGAGTGTGAGAAAATAACTCATTAATTATAATTGTATTGACAACTAATTTGTTTTCTTTATAATAGAATCTTTCCCCCTTAATAACTAAAAACTAAAAACCATATAAATACAACAATGCAAACAATTGAAAGACACATGCAGTATTTAGTGAAATGGAAAGGCCTCCCTAACATAGATGCTACCTGGATGATAGAGGAACAGATTAAACAACATGGAACCACTGTTGATCAATTAACCTCAAGTGTGAACTTGAGTTCCAAACCTCATGGGAAGTATGGTGTAGGAGCACCCTAGATGAACTAATTTTTTTGGTTTCCACCAAGGATTCCTTGAAGGTCCTATTAGTCTTAGGATCATGTTAGAAATAAAGTTTTTGCATTGGACATCTTTTGTAAGGCCTAGTTCCAAGATTGGCATTCTATAAGCCCTTGGCTAACTATTGGTCAATACTGTCCAAAACCTTAGTTATAGGTTACTTTTTCTTATCTACATGTTTTATCATGTTTGGATCCATGTAGGATCCTAGACAATAGGTTAGATTCAATTTTGGTCACTTAAATCAAAAGGATTGCAAAATCTGGCAATTGCTAAAAAAAGGTTGTTAAGCAACTTTTGAGCAATGTTGTCAAGATTTGTAAAGTTGTAAAACTCATTCCCAAATGGCTAGTTGGTTTCCAACATGGATGTAACTATTGTGAATGCCTACATAGCCCTCATAGGTAGGTGGTAGGATCACAATTTCTAATTATGGCATTTTCAAATCAATAAAAAATAACCATTTTCCTGTAATTTTGAATAACAGTAAATTGGTACGGACAGGTTCGGAAGTCTGTGGATGAAATTTTGATAGATATAGATAGCCCTATGTAGTAGCTTCCTTTTTCACTTTATTTCATGACTTGATTCACTCTGTAACTTAAGTTATTGTGTTTTTTCTCTGGTTTCCTGGTTTTTAGGCCCTGAATCAGGGTTTCCCAAACAATTGTGCATAACTCTCATTTCCACCATCGAAATCCAATGACCCTTGGTGGAAAGATTTTTCTGATGTTAGGGAGGCCTTTCCATTTCACTAAATACTACATGTGTTTTTTTTTTAAAATTTGTAAATTTCCCGAGCCCTCTATAAAGAGGCTGATGTAACTATGTTTTGGGTAAGCAATGAAATTGGTTTCCTAATTGTTGTGTCTATTATTAAATGTGTATGTAATTTGTGTTTATTTATATGTATTGATCTGTGTCCACCCACCCCTATTAGACTGGTATCAAAGCCAAAGGGAGTTAATCAGTTGATTTTTATTGTAGAAATATTTGTGATGATGATGGCAGATGTGGCATTTGCAATTAAGGATTGAGGCATCATATCCCAACTCTCCTTTCTTAATAGGAATTAGTTTTGTGATGGAGATTCCCTCTTATAGCTGGTATGTGATGTGTGGTTTCTTCATCATTGTATGACCTATCAAATATTGTATATGGATCAATGCTCCAATCTATAGAACTAGTGTTCAAGAGAGTTCAAAATATATGTTAAGAGATCCAAGTTCCCAGATCAACTTGATGAATATGATATCATAAAATAATAGAGAGGATTTTGTCAGCTTGGATGAATCACAAAATATAAAAACTATGACTAGAATTCAAAGGAGAGCCATGTGTAGAAATTGTTGTAGGAGATAGTTGATTTTGTGTGAAGCCCCAACTAAAGAATTGACTAGATCATAGGTTTCTAGAAGTAAACAAAATATAGAAAGGCCACAAGTTTTCAAGGATATGTGGATATCACTAGAAGTGAAAGGTAATCTATAAGTTTTTTATTTTATATGTGAAGCTTATAGAGTTTTCAATACTTTGTTGGATTAATGGATAATTGTAAGGAGGTTGTAGTTCTCTAGCTATGTCAAGTATGTTTTTTGCAAAGAAGAAAGGAAATTTATGTTAGAGAAGAGGCAGATCACAGTCCTGACCAAGTGAAGCTATAAATCTTGGAGTCCCCACCCAAGTTTGAAGATGGAGAAAAGGAAGTCGCAAAGAAAAGTAATAGTCACTTAAATATTTATAGTTGAGTTAGAAAGGAGGAGCTGCCATAGGAAAATGAAAACACCCATAGAAATTCTTATAACATTACAGTGTGTCCAAAAAAGTTGATATATTGATTGGATCAGATCTAGGGTAAAATTAATTGAAGGTTTAAAGCTTTTTGAGCCATAGAGTTCATTGGTTGTAGAATTGAAGTTGAAGCTCCCAATCAAGTTGAGATAATGATAAAATATAAGGGAACCATTATAGGTGGAGTCTTCAAGCATAAAAATATTGTAGTTTAACAAGGATTCTGAAAGGATATAACCATAGTTGTTAAAGAATCCCATTTATAACCCTCTTTGTTATACTATTTCCTCTTTCATTTCCTTACTAGCCTAAATAAATACAGGATGCCCTAGTCTATAACTCACAAGCTGTAAATGGAGGTAATGACAGACATTAGTGTGTAATATTTCAATACTTCTTTCAATGAGTTTTTTAGAATTTTGTAGTGGGTGACTTTTGTTGGAAATAATTGACATGTGCCCATATCAAAACTCACGGGTCCAAAGCAGTGAGATAACAAGTAATAAATGGATGACATTTGAATACAATGCCATTTAAATCTATAGAAAATACACATAAAAAAATATCTGACATAAAACAAGTATAAAAATCTAATGCCATTTGAATGCCTACCTCAAAACTTAAATGCCCAGTTTGTGCATGCAAAAGTCCACTTCCCTCTTCATGCATGGTGTCGGCCTCTTCCCACATGCAAAAGACTAGTGCCCTCTTTGTGCACACAAAAGACCAGTGCCCTAGTCTTCTCACATGGGTCCTCTTTGCGCACACCAAAGTCCAGTGCCCTCTTTGTGCCATGCAAAATTCTTGTGCCCTCTTCGTGGCTATAGCTCTTTGAACACAAAAGTTACAAATGACAATTCTTCTTTCTTTTTTTTTGTTTATAATCAAGAGGAATTTGAAATTACGACATCGCTGTCATTATTGCGACACTATCAGGGGCACTTGCAAAAAACACACACAAAAAAATACAAATAGTAGAGCCATCACAAATTGGTGTTGAAATTCGACCCCAAATGTTGTAGTGTGCCTTCTTGCCTTTGTCTTTGTAGTCTCGGTTGTTTCTTTTGTCATACTGTCATTCTCCTCTATGTTCTTGATGATCTCTTTTATTAGACTTTCTTTCTCCAGATTGGTCATTGTCTTTATCTTCATCTTTCATGTTAGGACATCTAGCAGCAATATGGCCAATTTATTTACAGTTAAAGCATGCTAAAGGTAACTTTCCTTTATACCTTCCTTTACCTTTCTGTAGCCTCCTAGCCATAAGAGCTTCAAGTTCGTCAAGTCCATCTTCATTGTCACTGTCACTTTCATTCCTTATGTTTTGTTTACTACTAGACTTACCGATCTTCAAGGATGACATAAATGCAGACTCAACACTTGGTACAATACTGTTATCATAGTTATTCGGCTCAAAAGTAGTTAATTGACCGATTAGGCTATCAAGTGTAAGAACATTACATGGTGCAGATCTCATTTCATTAATATAAGAGATTCTAATAGCATAGATAGACAACAAGTTTATAAGAATTTTACTCACAACAGTGTCTTCATCAATAACACCTCCTGCTCCTTGAATAGCATTGACCACTTTCTTGATTCAGTTAGAGTATTGTATAATGTTTTCACCTTCTTTCATCTTCATATCATCAAATCTACCTCTAAGGCTTTTAGCTCTGGCCCTTAGTACATTTGCATCTCCTCCATGAACTAGTGCAAGCTTGTCCCACATTTCTTTTGTTGTAGTGCATGCTTTGATATCTTCAAATTCTACATTAGATAGAGTAGCAACAATTTCTATCATTGTCATGTTGTGTTCATGTCTGTCTCTCGGTTGATCAACTATCAAAGGTTTGATAGTCAGTTGTATGTAACCATTGTCTAGAAGATGTAGAGAATATTCTCCAATTCCAAATATGTGTAGCATCATCCTGCTTTGTCATGTCGAGAAGTTATCTTTGTTCAGCTTAGGCACCTCCCTTTTATACATCTTGTGATCTTTAGCTCAAGTCCTTGCAATTTTTCTCCAAGCAGCCAAAGAAGCTCTGATACCAATTGTTAGATAACTAAGAGGGGGGTGAATCAGTTAAATCAATTATCCTACAGTCCCAAACTCTCAGATGTACTTTTTCAACAAATTAATCAACTCAGTAAGATAAGATAACTATATTTCTATTCATTTACCGAATACCAGTACTTTCCAAAATCATCTTTACCAATTAATCCAGCTATGAAATATGTCAAGTATGATATAAAAACAATCATAAAAAATAACACATAACACAAAGATTTAACGTAGAAACCCTGCTAAGGAAAAACCACTTGGGACTGATAACCCAAAATATTTCACTTTTTTGAAGTGAGCTCGGTTAGGAGCCAACCTTGTTAAAGGTTACAATGCACACTATTAGGTGTGACTTGGTTAGAGGATTTATCACTAATAGTTCTACTTTGACCAACATTCACTATGGGGTCAATAAGAAAAAAATTAACATTCCTTGAATGTCATATTGAAATACAATCAAGATTGTTAAGTCCACTCAGTTAAGAGATTTACCTATAACAATGGTTAAAATGATACGGTAGTGATCTAATTCAAATAAAACTCAATTTGTAATTATTTATATCTATGCTAAGCTTATAAAAACTCTCCTAATCAACAATCAATTCACTCCATCATATCCTCCAACTTACTTCACTTGGTGTATATATATCTCTGACTCTCAGTTATGCCTACAGTTCAGCTCGGTTCTATCTATAACCAATTTGATCAGGTATGTATGAAAAATGTCTTCATGTGAATTCTCTTCCAGTCTTTATTCATCTGATATAATTCAACAATGAATCTCATGTCTCTTAAATAGACATATAAACCATTTTCATATCAGCCATTAGATTTTGCCTCTTAATCTCCATTATTCATTTTGCTGCTTCAAGCTTCCTTAGCAGATGTTTCAATAATACGTTTCAATCTCTTCCCTTCGATCATATCTGAATTTTTTCATTCATGGATCTTATAACAAACTTCATCTCTTACCTCAAAATCATAAGCAATTGCCAGCTCATCAATTACAATCGGTTGTTATAAACATTTAATGTTTTCATCCATACTCGGTTAATACTAAATGCGTCAGTGATAACTAACTCGGTTATTACTGTCACTCGGTATACACAAGACTGAATCAGTGTATACAAAAATATTCAATTACCAACCACATTAACTTGTTCAATTATGATCTCTTCTTCATAATAGAATAATGGAACATGCTCAAATCAACAACATAATGCCATAGGCTCATCAATAAGTTGCCCAATGTATACCTTATCAATATCTGTCATATTCATCTTGTCCTTATGTAAATATCTCATTTCTTCACCATTTCTTCCTTCTTCAGATATTTAGATGTTTGTAACTATCATGATAAGTATAGTCAAAACTAGTTGACATCAATGACAACATATTGACTAATTTAATCATCTTACATATCACTTTAACAGCTTGGTGACCTCTAATCATTGTCTCTTCAGTTCATCAAGTTATTCAATCAGTTGTAGGTCATCACTCTTTTCAATGAAATTTTATCTGAAGATATGATACTTGAAAGTGATTGTAAATTTTTTTTGGATGATTATTTTCAAAATAAATCTCTATTAGGAAGAGCACAATTATTTGCTAGGTTATTTATGAAAAGAGAAATGATCCCTTTTTTGGAATTGTCGGGTGTTGATAATAAGAAAATTTTAGTAAAGAAATTAGTAAAATAAACAATAATTATAAATTTTCCAAAATCATTGAATGTATTGATAGCACAAGTCAAGGTGTTAATTTTAGTGTTGCACATAGAGCATTGACGACTATAATCACTAGTTTAAGAAATTATCACAAAGAAAACATGCTCAAGCAATTTCTCAATTACTAAATGTATCTAGAAGAATTGTTCGAAGATATATTAGGAGGAGAAATATGTTAGGTGAAAATATTGAAAAGAATTGGGTAAATATTTGTAGGGTTCCTCAAAAAGTTTTTTTTTTTTAAGATGTAAAAAGATAAGGTCAATGAATATTGGATGAATGAATGTCATGTTTCTTCCAATATAAGGAACACTATATAGATGAAATATGAAGATGGTATTAAAATTTCATATCCAAAACACTTTATCGATACAACACAAAGTGAATAGCTCGAAGCATTCAATCAAGAATTTTCAGACGTGAAGATTTTTCAAAAGATGTTTGAGAGATTATGTCCTTGTTTTGTATGCATAAATAAGGTACATGAAACTTTTTGTTGTCAAAATCATGTTGAGTTTCATCTACACATGTAATCATATAAAAAACTATGGTAGTAATGAATCCAAATGTAGTTATCCCTGGAAGTACACCACATGTGAAATCTATTTTATGTGTTAAATCAAAAAATTTATATGAGTTCAATATCTAGTGTATAACAAGTGCATGCAATGATTGTGGAGTTTTGAAGAAATTTTTTATGCAAATTGAGAATATTGATCTTTGAATGCAAGTTATGTGGAAGAGATTTGAATATGAGACATACCAAACTAAGTTAGGAGTTGAATCCAAAAAAATTGTGTTTGAAAGATCTAGAGTGAATTTCCCTACATTGAGTTTATGAATATATTTTGTAATATCATTTATCCACATATCAAACATTTTCATGGTGCAAAATGAAAAGCTAAATAATTTCATGAGTTAAAAATTGTTTTACACCAAGTTGTATTCTTTCAATTGTAGATTTTTCTGAGGACTATACATTTAGTCCTCACATGGAGATTCAAGTTTAATATTATCATTCTAAACAACTTTCAATATTTGTACATGTTTTCTATAGACGTGCACAATTTGACGTGGATAGTGTAGAAAGTAGTGAAAATGAACACATTATCATCAAAGAGGTTCATTTCTATATTAACGATGATATGAGTCATGATAGGAGTTAAGTACCCCATTGTTTTGGAATATTTTTTTAAGATATTAGACAACATACGATAAATGCTTCGCAAAATTGTCTTTGGTGTAATGGATGTGTTGGTAAGTTTACTTCAATTGATTTCAATTTTTATTTAAATTAATCTTTTATTTAATTAGTATATATTTTAAATATATATTTTTGGATTTGATTGGAACTTCATGCCGAGACAATTTAAGTCTATAAAATATTTTAATTGGCTATCCATACAACATGTTAGACATAACATAAAGTTTTTGTGGAACTTCTTTGAAAGTGGACATGGAAAAGGAGAACATGATGGAGTAGGAACATGTGTGAAGCATCCACTTTGATAACATGAACTTGTAGGTACTTGGTTCTAGATAGAATTCTCAATTTAAAAAGACTTGTATATTATATGTATATTTCTTGTCCACTTTGCTAAAGTGATTTCATGTGCAAGTAACCACATAGAAAATTCAAATGAGATACAAGTTGAATGACACATAATTCATTTGGGTAGTCATGACACAACATGAAATAAATGTTAGTTTTAGGAAGTGAAAGGTAAAATCTTGGGTTCAAATTCTTTAAAAAAAATTGACATTTAAAAGTATATTTAATTTTATTGAAATATAGACATGTGAATTTGACTTTTATTTATACTCTTGATCTAAACATGTACATTATTCATATTTTTAATAGGTATTGATTGATCAAATCCTTATAATTGTCAAACAATTGCTGATATTAGAAGTTTACATCAAGTCATCACTACAAGACACAACAAGCCTCTTTCTATTCAAGTAAGATAAAAATCATACTTTTGGTTGACTACATTGAGAACAACAAAAATACTCAATATGAGAACATTAGATATGGATACATGTTTCACAATGAAAAATGAAATAGTTAGACATAATTCCTTCTTATGAAGATAGCGACATTAATATAGATATTCATGATCCTATGTATTCAATTGATTACGAACATGTTTCTAATTTACTTGTTACAAGTGCATGTGTACACATGCTCTTTTCAAAATAGAAATTTTTAATATTTCTTACATTAAATAGTGAACTCAATAATTTATCCTACTTTATTTTGTAATTTGTGGTCTTTAGGTGATATTTTTTCCATGGTTGTAGATCCTAACAATAAAGAAGGTGTAGATTGTTATCTGCTAAGATGCACGAAATCAAAATGTGAATTGTCAGAATCAATTGAAGATGGTGATTGAAAACCATATCCTACTAGATTAGTTGTTGTTGAAGATACCTATTATCAACAAACAAAAATAGATAAAAATGGTGTTACATTTATTGATTACATGCTAAGTAAAAATGTTCTACATTACAGTCACTTGGTTATAGTGACAAGATTGCAATTGAAGACACTGCCAAAAGAGGACATGACAACCAAAAGTGGAGGTCGCCTATTAAAGATCATGAAATTTTTTTAGAGATAATAAAAGATAGAGAGGATCTAGACTATATGTATTAGGAGCTTTAAGTCAAACTTGTTATTTTGGAGTACTTTCATTAAACTCATATTTTCTAGGACCATATATATATATATATATATATATATATATATATATATATATATATATATATATATATATATATATATATATATATATATATATATATATATATATATATATATATATATATATATATATATATATATATATATATATATATATATATATATATATATATATATATATATAAGGACCATATATCTAGATCTATATAGACATGTACATTTTTTTTGGATGAAATTATTATTAGTGCTAAATTTAAATTTGGATATTGTGGATGGATATATATTGTCCATCAATTTAATTGTGGAAAACGTTAGAGTTTAGTTAGGGTTAGTGTTGAGCTGGTATGTTGTTGTGTGGCTATAGATCAATGTAAAGTTTTGCTTAATGTGGAAAGTTTAAAAACTAAAACTATTTAAAACTAAAACATTATTAAAAGTATACAAAAATAAAATCGTTATATTATATAACATAATTATTAGAAAATCATTAAAAAAATCCCTACTTGAAGGTTTTTGGATAAATGTCTTGAGCCCCCCTTCCTCTTAGTACTCCTATTTTGTTAGTGCAAAATGAGGGGCTAAAGAATCTTTTTGCATATATATAATAATAGGTTTTCAACCGAATTGGATTGCGCTGGAACTAGTTTGTCCAAATCAATTTTGGTTGAAATACTTGTGCCATGCGACTACCACATCACTCTCACATGGGTTTGGCTAGATCCATTATGGCTGAATCGATTCCAGCCAAATCTATTTTGTTGGTCAAAAGTATGACTTGTGTTTTTACTTTTACACAAATATACCATAAAAATTAAGGAGAAGTTTAAAAAAAAGGGGAAGAAGGATTATTTTTTAAATAATAAATCTAAGGGAGAAAATAGAAACAAATTCTCAAGAAACTAAACTACCATCAATAATCCTACCTCTCAATCGTCAACATGGAACATGGGCATGAAAAAGACACCTAAGGATAGAGGCACATGTTGTGATATCCATAAGAGTAATCACATAGTATAAATGATTGTAGGGCTGCAAAGATGTTGATGAAAATGTAGTGGAGCCATAAATTGATGTATTGCCTACATATCCCTTCGATCAAAAAAGTGGTGAAATAATTATTGAGGTATATCCTTATGTCATTGTTGCCATTGCAAAAATCATACACCATGAAGATGAAAAGAATTTATTTTACTCATAGATGTGGGTGAATGGAAAGGTCTTATATTTCACAACTTTGACAGTGGGATTCAGAAGAATATAATCTCTGCCAAATCTATAAAGAGATTAAACTTGAAGGTGAAACCTCATCTACAATGATACTTTATGGGATGGGTGAATCAAGGAAGTGATATCTAGGTAAACAAATAATGTTTCTTATATCCTATTCCATCAAACCATTCAAAGATGAGGTCACATGTGATGTGTTGTTGGGGAAATCCTATATGTATCAATACCATGGTGTATGTGAGTCAAGGCCACACAATGTTATCATCAAAGTGAATGAGCGAAATCCCTGAAGTAAGACCCACAAAATCTATTTCTTTAATTAGTGCATAGAAATGCCAATTTTTTATTTTCCCATCTGGAGTCTTGTATTTTTATGATATAACTAGCACAGGGAAAAAAATCATGGGTAATACAAATCCCATAGTATAAATCATCTCAATTCAACAAAAGAAAATGGACACATTGTTAGAAAGATATAAGAATATGTTCACTACACCTATATGGATTCCCTTGCATTGTCAAGTAAAGTATTCACTTGACATCATCTCAGGCACACCTTTACCAAATGAACCTTTGCACAAGAGATTGATTTTGGAAAATGATGAGATTAAATAACATATTGAAGAGTTAATTTTGAAGGGTCATATACGGCCAAGTGCATCTCCCTATGGTACCCCAATTGTTTTAGCCTTAAAGAAAGATGACATGCATAGATTATATATTGATTATTGTTCTTTGAACAAGATCACTATGAGGAATAGATATTTGATTTGTCACATTGATGATCTTTTAGATCAACTGCATGGGGTGAAGGTTTTTACTAAAGTTGATTTGAAATCAAGATACCACCAAGTGCCAACTGATCCTGTGAATGTCTGGAAAATGACCTTTAATTGTAAGGAGGGTTTATTTGAATAGTTGGGAATTCTTTTTGGGCTAATAAATGCACCAGCCAAATTTATCAAAATGATGAATGATACTATCATACCTTTTATTGAATCTTTGATAATGGTATACTTAGATGACATACTCATGTTTAGTAAGAAGATGGGATGAGAATTTACATCATGTGGATAAAGTACTTTCAATATTACAACAACATAACCTTTATGCCAACAGAAAAAAAGTACTTGTTTGGGTTTAAAAATATATAGTATTTGGGTTACATTATGGATAGAAGGGGTGTCCATGTTGATCCTACAAAGATTCAGGTCATCAAGGAATGGCCTTCTTCTAAGAATATCACATAGCTTCATTGCATTTTTGGGTTGGCCAATTTATATCAAATATTTATACTTGGATTCTCTTATTTGGCATGGGCTATGAATCAATTAATTCAAGGTGGTTCGAAGGCACACTTTGTGTGGATAGAGGTGCAATAGAAAGTGTATGAGAAGTAGAAAACTAGTTTGTGTTCAACACCAATCTTGGTACTTCCTAATCTACAACAACCTTTTGAAATTGAAACTGATACATCTAATTATGTCTTGGGGGTTATAGTTCTTATACAACATGGTCATCCAATGCATTATCATAGTGAAATATTGTTAGATTTATTCAATTGTACATGCTTGCAAACAATAGAAGCATCACATTATCGATAAAGAGACAATCATTCATACAAATAAAAAACTATTGTAATTTTTGAAAACACAAGGAAAGTTGTAGAATTATAGACATCAAAGGTGGTCTACATAATTGAGAAAATTCCACACCAATATTTGGCACAAGAAGGGCAACAATAACAAGGCTGTAAAATATTTGAGTGGGCCTCGGACAATCGTTGTATTTCTTATCTAGTGTTGGACCCTCGTGGACATGAAACAACACATTGGCCTAATATGTATAATGTGGGTGATGATTTCTCTTAAGACTACACATTGAAACAAGGTAAGAATTTTTTAATTTTTAATTGTCAAATGACATTCTTTGTTATATGGGTCATATATGCATCCCTGCAGAAGAGAGAGCTATGATGATATGGGAGGCACATTATAGTTGTACGAAGGGATAATTTGGCATTGGAAAAATGTTTTTAGTGCTTCAAAGGAATTTTTACTTGCCCAAGATGCAACATGGTGTCATTTCTTGCATTCAATCATGTGTAACATGTGCCATTCCAAAACCTGCAAATAGAAAATGGGGATTATATATGCCACTTCCCAAATTCCTGACAGACTATAGAAATTTATTTCCATGGACTTTGTGTCTAGTTTAAACCCACTACTAGACATGGCCATGACTATGTTTATGTTGTAGCAGATCACTTTTTAAAAATGACTATCATGGTAGCCTAAAAGAAAGGGATCTCCATAAAAGACACTACAAATTAATTCTTTACCTATGTATGGCTTCATTTTTGGCTATGACAAAGCATCATTTCTGATAGGGAAAACATATTTGTTGGAAAATTTTGGTCAGCACTTTGGAAAATGATGGATACTAAGCTCACAAAGTCTACAACATTCCATCCATAGACTGATGAATAGATTGAGGTGGTTAATCACATGACTGTTCACATCCTTATTATATATCATTCTCACCATCCTTGCACACTTGGGATGAGACCCTTGTATATGTAGAACAAAACTACAATCGTGCAATTCATGGTACTATTGGAAACATTCCATTTGAAATATATTTGGGTTATCAACCTTTAGCACCTCTTTATATGATCTCTCTTCTAGTAAGTGAAAATGAGCGATCGTCATATTGAGATAGAGAGGTAGAAAGAGATTCAAAGTTTTGTGAAAAAATCACCACCTTAAAATTCAAGGTCATGAGGTAATGCAGTAGGCCAATAAAAATACAAGGAATTCCATGATCATGATCAACACTTTACACCTCACCATTTTTAGGTTGATGAAAAAGTTTGGCTTCATCTTCAAAAGGAGAAACTTCAGGGGTCAGATTAAGAATCTGTGTCCTTTGTGATATGGCCTATATAGTATTCTCAAGAAGGTTGGAGAGAACACTTTTGAATTGAAAATTTTTCTTTTTGGGGGAATTCATCCTATTTTTAATGTAAAAATACTTTGTTCATAGTTTCCACCTCTATTGGATACTTTAGAGGTTGTTGCTAAAATCCATGTTGAAGATTTGAATCCTAAGACCACAACCCCATTAGTAAGTGACTAGATTGTAGGTGTGCATTTGAAAACTCTGTTACACAAATTTATTTTTATCATGTTGTCCAAGTCAGCCAGTTTGTGTTCCAAGGAAAATGGTTTACCAGTGAGAATATTGCATAGTATTTTCCTCATCTTTTTCAATAGACGATGGTAATGGGGTCCATTGCCTCTCTAGGGGATAAAAATGATCCAATGTATGAGGATGATTCAACACATTTTTGGAGTGATTGAGAGTTGTGTATAGCGAATCTAGAATATGACAAAAACTATCCAAAACAGTTTGCGGATAATCCAAGCCATGTTGGGAAAGGTCTAGAGTAGTTTGGTGATGACAGGAGTGAGAAAAACTAGAAAATACAATTTTATTTTTTTTTGGTATTTTATATGTTTTAGTAAATCATATTTTTGAAGGTCTTTAGAGTGATATTTGGGGTCAAAAGTGTTTCCAATTCTTTAGAATGATTACTGAAGGTATGGTTTTATGGAACTAAAACTAGCTCCTTCAATACTTTTCCAACAAAAAAAGTGTTTCAAATTTCAAGCTCTGAGTAGAAAGTTATGGCCTTGCCAAGTGTTTTATTATTTAGAAATTTTTTATTTTGAATTAGTTGGTTTCCTAAGACTATTGGAATTCCACACTTGTGTTTAAAAACTCTTTTGAAAGAATTAAATGGGATTTTTTATGCACATAACTCTTCTTTTCGAGTTCCTCCTATTGTCCATGATTTTCACAATACTTGCAAGTTTTTGTTTACCTTATATTTTTTAATGAACTCATTGTTGAATTTAGATCAATAAGTGTCATCATCAATCAACCCTTTAAGAGAAACTTTCAAGGATGAGATTTCCTTCTCTAAACGTATAATAACATTAATATCATATACAAGATTGTATGGGGTAGTGCCATTACCCATACAAATACTTATGTGATAACCCCACAATGACTAAGTTAACTAGGTATGTCAATTTTGTTGTATTTGTTTACAACTTTTAAAATAAATTATTTGATAATTTTACTAGATGCCTCAGCTTAATCATTAGACTGATCTAGTAATAAGGTGTCGAAACTTGATGCTAAATATGGAATTTCTTTAAGAATAGCTTTACATCATTATTCTTGAATGAGGCTCCATTGTTGGAAGCAAGAGAAGACTATAGTCCAAAATAAGAAATTATATTTTCTAAAAGATATCTACAATTTTTTTATAGCATTAGTAGATCAAACTGGGACAACTTCCATTCAACTTATAAAGTAATTTGTAATTGTTATGATAAAGTTGTGTTCTTTAGAAGGGGGAATTTTTTTTCAAATAATATATAAACCTCATGTTGAAAATAGCCAAGTAGAAGCTTGAGTAGAAGTTCATATATACTAGTTCAAATGCAATACTTGTGCTATTGATATTAAGGGTATTTCTTGACAAAAGTGAAGGAGTCTCGGTGGACTTGTTTGATAATAGTATAATCTATTCTCATCATTACCTCTTTCACAAAATTATTCTAGTGTTAGTTGTTCTTTCATAAAAACTTGAAAATGTACACCATTATGTATTATTTTAGGTTTATATATATTTTGTATTTAATATTATATTTTTAATTTAATTTTTCAATCAACATAATAAAAATTTATATCTAAAATTGATAGTTGAAATTTTCATAACATTTATTTATATTTTCACCTAATTTATATTGTATATTTTGAAAAGGAGACGAAAAAGATTTAAAAAAATAAAATAAATACTACCAATAATAAAATCTACAACAAAGAATTTAAAAATAATAATATGAAAATATTAAATAACACCTTCTATATTTTTTTATAAATTATCAATTCAACAAGATATCTACAAGTTCAATAGATATACGATTCTGTCATTATAGATATTTTTTTTGAATTATAGAACAACCAATAAATTCTACATTGCATCCATTCTAAAAGGTAGTGTGAACCAATTTGGAAATGTCCCCACACGATTTGGAATTGCTTGCGGGTCACTCCCGGTCTCACTTCTTACCCAAAGGTATTTCCATCTTTCTTATTTTTTCAAAATAATAAATTCATTTCAAAATAATAAATTCACTTCTTACCCAAAGGTATTTCCATCTTTTTTATTTTAAAAAAAAAAAAAATTTAATTAATTTTGGAATAAATTTATTTTTTAGATTTGTACAAATAATTTTAATATATTTAATTCTTACACAGTTTTTAATTTTAATAAATTTGATTCTTAAGAGTCTTTAATTTTAATAAAAAATTGAATCAATTTTTTAAATGGATATTTTTTTAGTTTTTTATTTATTTAGTGAATAATTTAAATTATTAATAATCTTAATCTTGATATTTCTTTGATATTTATCTCACTTCTTTAATTAGTCTTGTTGTGCTAATTTCAATTTATTATTCAAAGTGACATAATAATAAATTTCTCAATGTTAAAACAAGACTTAAATTTAATGGTTTGTCAAATATTTATTTTCATTGTCATAATTTATTCAACTTGAACTTTTAAATAATAAACTATATTTAAAAGTCACTAATATTTAAAAATATTTATAAATTCTACACATATTTCAAAATAATCTTCTCTTCCATTTCTAAAATCTTATTTATATTTTAAAACAACTAACTATTGAATACCACTATATTAAAGTCAAATTTAAGTTCTTACTAGTATTAACTTCAAATCAACATATTTTTATTTTGAATAAATTTATGTGAACGGAGAAATAAAAAGTTAAAAGGAAAACAATTTTCAAAGAAAAGATAAGCAATTAGAAGTCTAAAATCTAGAACAAGAAAAATTATTTAAAACTAGTACATATAATAATAGTATCAAATAAAATAATTTCTATCTAGTATATATAATAATAATATTAAGAAAATAATTTCAAATTAGTATATAAGAATATTAATTAATATAGTGCAAATCTTTCTAAAATCAATTATTTTTTCAAATTTGTCATACAATCTATCTACTGCAAAAGTCAAACGATAGATAACAATTTCATACCGTACTTTAAGCTTTTTCTCATCATAGAGAGTAAAGTTTGATGACCATGACTAGAATACCAGCAAAAATGACCGAACAAACTAGGACCTTTCTTGAAGATACCTTCAAAATGAGAGGGGTTAAAAAAAAATCAAATATTTAACTAATACATATAAATTCAGCACATATTTCAAAATAATCTTCTCTTCCATTTCTAAAATCTTGTTTATATTTTAAAACAACAGTTGAATACCACTATACCATGATCAAATTTAAATTCTTAATAATATAAACTTAGAATTAACATGTTTTTTTAAAATTAATTTATGTGAATTAATTAATCAAAAGTCAAAGATGAAGCAATTTTGAAAGACTAGAACAAGGAAAAAAATTTAAAACTACTACATATAATAATAAAATCAAATAAAAACATTTCGATCTAGTATACATAATAATAATATCACACAATAATTTCAAACTAGTATATATAATAGTAATATACAATAATATATTCCATATCATTCTAGAATCAATTATTTTCTCTTATTTGTCACACAATCTATCTACTGTAAAGGTCAAACGGTCGATAACAATTTCAATACTGTACTTCAAAATAATTCAGATTCTCTACAGACTTATGACCTTTTTATTTGATTTTTTCTCTCCTGCAGAATCGTTGAATGTAAAATTGTCTGATACAAAAGAAAACAAATTTGGAATGAAAAAGAAGTTATGTAATGTCGAGAAGAAGTTGCAGGGAAATTTATTTATCATTTCAATGGCGTTCCAAAGATATTATTTAAAGAAGATTATCCATTTTGCTTGTATTGCGATCCTTTGCTACTCAATCCATGGAGGTAAATTACAAACACCCAATTACAGAGTCATCTAATTTCTAAGCATGAACGTTATGCTGATGCAAATTAAACTCAAATGGTGCTCTATTCTGTATATAAGCAATTTTCTAATAGCAGAGAATTAAAAAGACATAAATATATTTATTTTAAAATCAGAAGAAATATACAATCATTTATTTTTATATTGTATAAATAATCAGAAAATATCACAGCAGTAGAGAGATTGAAAATATTGGGCATATATGTTTCCCCTCTGAGCTGAAAAGTTGATGTAATTCCTAATTCCTCTCCAAGATTGACTCCTAGAAAAACTAAGAAACTTCCTAACTCAGCCAACTGGAGATCTTAATTTAATCAAACTCTTAAAAAAGTGGAAAAAACTTATAGTACAGTACTTTCTTTTGATAGATTATTTTTTATTTCTAGTATTTTCTTTTGATATAGATTATTTTTTATTTCTAGTAGACTCATTACGAACTATTCAACTTCATCAACAGATAAAAAAATCTATTAACTTAATATAATACTATTAACAATACACTTAAATAATTGAACACGGAAAGAAAGTGTTACTACATCAAATATTAAAAAAAAATTGAATTAAATGATGGAATCATCCTTTTGTCTTAGAAAACAAAACCATAACTTTCCTTACCATCAAATTAAATATCTCTGCAAAGCATAGATGTTTTCTTCTAGCCTCAGTGTTGGATGTTCTTCCTGTATCAATTGCTCTTCTTTCTCTTTTCCTAGCTTCTTTCAGACTTAGTGGTTCTTCTGCATGGCTCTTCCAATTATTTGTACTATTGTTTATTACATCTACACATAAACTATCAAAAGCAAAATGTTTCTCTCTCTCCTCTCCGTTATGTCATTTAGGCATGCTTTTATATTCATCTTTTGTGAGGTCAAAATTTCCTAGCTTTATGTATATTATTTTCTTATTTTCCATATAACAAATTCTACTCTATTTTCATAAATAATTAGATCTTTTCTGAGGTGAAAATTTCCTAATTTTATGTGATATTATTTCTCATATAACAAATTCCACTCCATTTTCATAAATAATTAGATCTTTGTGAAGTCAAAATTTCCTAATTTTATATGATATTATTTTCTCCTTTTCCATACAACAAATTCTACTCCATTTTTATAAATAATGAAATTCTCTAATTTAATTTTAATACTGATTGTGTTTTATAAACTCAAATAAAAATTGATAACAAATAGTGTTGCTACCATAATTTTCCCATGTTGTATGAAATATATAGTTTTCTAATGAATTAAAATTAGATATTAATTTTTTAATGAATTAAAATTAAGTAGATTCTGAATGAATTTACAATAATTTATGCAAGATTTCTATCATTCACAATGAATTCTTTATCGGCTGAACCTTTCTGATAAAAAAATTATATTCCTCTAAATTAATTAAAAATGTATTTATGTATTTGTTGTGTAACCAGGTTTTGTGCTTTCTAAATTCTTCAAATAGGGCTCTCAAAGATCTGTAGCTTTATTGCAACGTTTTCTTTATTGTGGATTTCTTCCACTACTACTCTCAAAAATCTGTATCTTTGCTGCAACATTTTAGTATTTATTGAGGATTCACTTTACATCTTATGTAATAGGGCTTTACAGATCTCCAATGCATTCCCCACTATGAAAGAACACAATTCCATGTAATCCCATTACACTCATCAAGTTTTTATCTTCATTTTATTTGATCTATCTCTACTTTTTGAAACTCTTGAGTTTTAAGGATTTACTATCTGTAAATAGTACAATATAAGTCTTAAAATGACCAAACAACTCAACCAACTGAACATAAGAAGAGAATGTTAAGGCATATGCTCTCCATCATGATACGATTAATAAACTGACTGTGGGAATCTTCATTAACTCTGCTGGTCGTGCAGATGGGAAGAGAATAGGAGTCATAAATGGAATGATGGGAGACAATTTGCCATCGCAGGAGGAGGTGGTAGCTTTGCTCCAGGAAAACAAGATTGGGAAATACAGGACTTACAAACAGGAGCCCACTGTATTGAAGGCCTTCGCCAATTCTGGTATAGAGATAGTGGTTGGAGTGACCAATTCCAGATTACAGAACATGACCAACAAAAGGGCAGCAATGGAGTGGGTAAATGAGTATATAAAGCCCTACTATCCCTCTACCAACATCAAATACATTGCAGTGGGCGACGAAGTCTTGGGAGTGCCCAAGGCTGCCATTTATGTAGAATATCTGCTTCCTGCCATGAAAAACATCCAAGAAGCGCTTACCAACGCCAGCCTGCAGAACGAGATCAAAGTTTCCACTGCTCTGTCAACGGACATTATTGGCAACTCCAATTCTCCAAATCGAATCTCTCCATCCAAGGTCACATTCATTGATTCGGTGAAGGATCAGATGACATCTGTTCTTCAGTTCCTGGATGATAACGGTTCTCCTTTTATGGCCAACGTATTCCCCTACAAAAGCTATTTAGAGAACAGCTCCCTTGGTTTGGATTTCGCTCTCTTCAAGAGCTCAGCTGGTGTTGTGAGAGACGGAGATCTGATATACAAGAACTTGTTCGACGCCATGGTGGATTCCTTCTATTCTGCTATGGAAGCCATGGGACATCCCAACATACCCATTGTTGTGTCTGCAACGGGATGGCCTTCTAAGGGCAATGGCGATACCACTACAGTTCAGAATGCCCAAATTTACATGAACAATCTCATCAGACATGTTTTGTCAAACGCAGGGACGCCCAAGAAGCCTGGCTGGAGCATTGAGACTTTGATCTACGCTCTTTTCAATGAGAACAGCAAGACAAACGTGGAGGAGGCAGAGAAAAACTATGGCCTTTTCTACCCCAACAAAACTGCTGTGTATCCTGTCGTCTTCTCTCCCAGCTTTTCTAAAACAGTAACCCTCCTCTTTTATATTGAGATAGAAGAATAGAGGGGGTCTAGTGTGGTAGAACTCTCTGCTAACCAGTTCATACCTTCTGAACTGTCCATTAATAGCAATTATGTGCATGTCTTATAGATTTTGAATAGTAATTGGTCATAATGATCTTAATGAATCTGAGTGGGAAATATAACTTCCCAGGATGGTTAACAGATTCGATCTCATTACTTATAATTTAGTTGAAATATATTGGATTGGAAATACCGTAGATCTTGACTGAACTGCAAGTAAATGTAAATATGCAGATTAAAGTAGACACATTTATTATTAGTTATTTATACAGTTGAAAACAGAGTTACATGTATATATCAAAAACAATTGGCTATCTTTATAGATATATAATTATTAGGAGAGCATTCAATAGTTGAGGACAGTTTATTAGTTGTGATATCATTTGATTTAATGTTTAATATTTTTTTATAATAATATATTGATTTTAAAATTGTTTTTTTGATAATGATGTGGTCTTCAAAACTTGATTATAAGTAAGAAACTTGTCAAATAAATTTTTGTAAAAAAAAAGAGTGATTTAAATTTTTTACAAGAATCATCATTTCAATTAATTAATAAATATAATCAAACAATAACATAAAATAAAATAACATGTTAAAAAAAGTCAATTCAGCTCTCTTAAATTTACTCTTTTATTTAAAGTTAACTTATAGTGTTGGCTGAATTTGAACAATTTCTTAATCCTTGAAGTATTTTCTCAATTACATTGACGCCTTTGTTTCTTTAAAGTTGTTAACATGTACTCTATCTCTACAAGCTACCATTCTTTTCTAACTTGCACAAAAACTGCACATGACATAAGGAGAAAACAATATCCTTCAGTTTATTCCTACTCAATCTGCTTCACAAAAGCTTATGTTATTTAGAGATTCGACTAAACTCCCAATAAATGTAATCATATGTTTGGTTCTTGCATAAAGACCTTTAAGAATTCTTTTGATAATTGTTTAATATTTATGTTTAAGATTACTATTAAATTCACTTATTTAATAATATGTAGATTTGGGAATAAATTCGACATTAGTATATTGTCATGGTTAAGTTGTGTTGTTCTTATTATTAAGTTTCAAATCTTATTAGGGATGAGGTCTTCCATTTGTAGGCCTCACCAATTTATAGTTCTGAATCAAAGCCTTTATACCTCTTTTGGAAAAAAAAGAAGAAAAATGAAGATTTGGAACTAAGCTCATACGATTTGCTTCTTCTTGTGTTTTAGAACATATTTTTAATGAAATTTTATTACCTATTTTTATTGGACTACTTATTGTCTTATAATTTTTAATCCCAAACTTCTTGGTAGAGTTGCTAATGTAACTTTCTTTGGTTAAGATGGATTTCCCTCTCCTTCATGTCTCTTCAATTTTAAATACCCAAGCAATAGTGGATGTCACTATGATTATTTCTCTCAAAGTCTATAGCTAATTATTACTTAAAAATGTCCAACATATTTAAATAATTACTCACAATGACAACATCATTATCATATTGAGCTAACAATATCAATGCCTTATTAAAATACTTGATGTAGAAATTCTAATTAGCATCGTAACTAACATGTTATTCCATTATATCAAATGTTTTCTAGGTGTCCTTTGTGTTCTCGCCTTCTTGTTATTATCATATTGAGTATATTCATTGCAATGTTTATGGTGGGGCTTGAGAAATAAGAATTAGGAGCAGAATTTTTTCTTGTAATTTGTGTTGGAGGAAGGGTGGGAACAAGAATTGTGTGGAGTTGACCTCATGTGAAGGCTTTAAGTGGAATAGTGTAGCTTGGTAGATTATTGAAAAGAGAGGTCTGGCAACCTCCATTCAAAGGCTTCATGTACATGATCTTGTTGTTTCTAAGAAGTTTTGTTCAAGGATAGATGAATCACACCCTTATGGCCTATGCTAAGGGCATTTCAATTTCTGAGAATCTCATCTCCCATATCATTGGGCTTTCGATGAATGGTGTTAAAGTTTTCAATGATAGGAAAGCCACACATGTTTCTATTAGTCAATTTCTTAAAGATAAGGAGAAAGATAGAGTCGTCTAGAAAAATTTGAGGGGCTATGATAGACTCTTAATCAAGCCTATTTGGGCTAATGTCTCAAAGATTATAATGTGTTATGTCACCCTTGATGGTAAGTATAATACCTTCTATAATGTCTATTTCATTCTCCTTAATCATTTTAGACATAAATTGTCTTGTTTCCCTTCCCTTTTTTTACAAAGAAACAACACATTAACAAGGGTGCTGTATGTTACAAATCATGGGGTAGAATCCATCTTATATCCCAGCATCTACCAAAAGGAGAAGACCTCTTATAGAACTACCATCAACCTCAATTGTAGAGCATATCCAATCAGTGGCATCAATAGGGGTAAGCCTAGTACCAATAATTGAAGAGATCCTTAACCAAAAACAACAAGAAACTAGAATGATCCCTTCAAAACTATCAACAAACCTCTAGTTATTAGAAAGAAACCCACTATCTATACAAGCAAGAGTAAACATTCTAACAAAAAAACAAAAAAAAACTAGTGGAGTTGACAACAACTGCTACAAACCAAACCAAAATAGAAGAAAACATAATAGAAACTAGCATTGACAAGTTCCAATCTTATCCTCAGGGCCCCATATCCTTGTCTCCTAGAAGAAATAAGAAAAAGAAAAACATCACCATCTAAGAGCTGAATCGACTCTAGAACTACATCTAAGAAGCTATAGTTAAAAGAGAAACACATAGAACAACCATCATCATCAATCCATAATAAAATCCCCATCATTGTAGGAGATGTTGCCACCTCAATAAGGAAAAAGAGTAAGGAAAATAGAAGCACCATGCGCCAAACCTACAACCAAGGAAAACTTAGAAACCCCACCTCTAAAGGGGCTGACTCCTCCTCCATATGATTCATCCAAGAAAGAGACCAATCCATAAGAGGCTAGCCACCTGTAAGGAAGAGCGGTGCTAGTAGATCAAAGATGGAAACAACAGAAACCACATGAATGACATCATCTCCATATCTTCAAAAACCCCAAAGATAGGGTGGGTCTAAAGGAAAGGATTCAAAACCCCAATAACTAGGCATAGCCTCACCATTAGAAAATGACCTATCATTGATCTCAATGAGGATATTAGAGAGTGAGAACCACTACACTAGCACTCCAGCTGGGAGGAAATCCCAATCCAAGTTACATCCATGCCTAAGCATGTGCAAGGCCTGTGGTAGAGAAAAGAATAAAAACAAACCCCACTACCACAAGCCCACCACAAAACCATGTGAACCCAACAAGGCATGCGATCCCCAAAGACAAAATAAGGAAAACACAAAAACCATCACTTGAACCACAATAGGCCATCACCACCCGAGCCCCCAAAGGCCAGGTAGGAACTAGATCACCTTCCAACACAATACAATAGAAGGGAACTAGGACAAAACACAATAAAATGCCTAGAGACACACAACCACCATCCTTAAATATGCATAGAAGGAGACCTTTGCATCCAAACCTCCCAGATCCACTCTCTAATCTACCTAGGCACTTCCAAACAGCTATAGTAGCACCAAGCACCAAAGGGGAAAAGGCCCACAACCAAGTGCCTTCCAAAAGAGAGGTCAAAATTAGGAAAATGAAATGGGAGAAAAGAATAAAATAGTAGACATACACCCTCCCTTCATAGCATCATCTAAACTAAAGACTTCACCAAAGATCCTCATAAAGGAGGTTGAGACAACAACAAGCATTCCTAAAGTATCACCAAATGAAATCCTAGAGTCCACAAACAACTCCATAGAAACCATCCCACCACAAAATAAAGGGTCAAAAGATTGCGTATCCACAAGATCACTCCAAAGGCAAGAATTATGAGCCCAAGAAGCATCCCAAGCACCACCCCCATCGCACTTGCCACACATAACACATGCCAAAGCCACAATATGGGCCATAAGCACAATCAAAGACCTGCAATGTACAATCTTCACAACAAATATAAGATCCTCCAACAAAGAGGACAAGGAAAAATTGAAGTAAATTGTACTCCCTTCCACCACAATGCCAATGACACCAAGGAGCCTAAACACACCCCAAGTACAACAAAAACAAATTGACACCCAATCAATACACCCATCATCATAAAGAGAAATGAGGAAAACTATCACAAAGAGGGGGATGATGATTCCATGTTTGGTGTCTTTTGGGGGATGTTTTAGGTTCAGTTTCATGATATTTTAGCAAACTTCTCTAAGACTTTATTATACATGAGTACATTATGGTGGTTATTATGGTTATTATATACATGATATAATGTTATATATTATAGCTCTAATTATGTGTGAAATGGTAATCAATCTTGATTAAATATGATTTTTTGAGGTATTTTGATGTGATTGTGCATATGCTCTATTGTTTGAGCTAACCTACAGCCGCATATATAACCAAAGATGGGATGGTGGACTAATTACTACTATGGGGAAGACATGATCAAACCTGCAATTAAGGAGACTTTATGAGTTACATTTTTTATGAACCTATCATTTACATGAATGGTGTGTGTTTAACCAAGTGACTAGTAATGGTTGTTCAAATGAAGGAAAGAGTCTCATGCCGATTTAGCCATGTACCCCATGATGCATGGTTGTCTCATTTAACATTTCAAGTTTTCATTTTTTCTTTGGTACATTTTCTATTAGCGAATAAGTCGAACTCTTCTAAAGAGTGACAAGTGTAATGAAATCTTTTAGAAATACTATTGTTAGTTTCTCTGAGACTCTCTCTTATAAAAATAGATAACTCTATTGAGCAAAGGTATTTGATAGTTGATAAAATCACATTATTAGATTTTGTTCCATTTAGTGTTGTAGTTAACTTGTTACTGTACTTTTTTTATGGTTAATAAAAGGTGGATGGTGATCTCTATTTAAGAAGAGTAATGTGTTAATTCAAGGTTACAAATCCTCAAGAAAGGGCCACTTGAGGTGATGTAATTTTCTAGTAGTGTAGAAGTAGTTAGTTTTATTTTAATTAGTACATTTTCAATTATACTTGTTAATTAGAGTATCTCATATTTCATTTAACTTCTTTAATGTAATGAATGGTTAATGTAAGCTTGCAAGTTAATCTCGTGTATGGTTAATGTAGGTTTAGGTAGTTAAGATTCATGTGGTAGCCCTTTTGCTAGTTAGTTAATTTTAGTTAGTTCTATTAAACATTAAGTTTCTCACATACAACCACACTTTTTTACCCACTACCAAAGTTGCATGTGTTGGGATTATTATAGGATGCTTAATGTACTTGTTTTAAAGTTAGGTTTTGTATTTTTGTTGGTCCAGCACTAAACTGACTATGTTGCACATACAATGTAGGTTCCATCTAAGAAAATACGTCCCTGATTGATATTTAAATGAGTTCCATTAGGATGAAAGGTTACTTAATCAAAGATTAGTTTCTTCATTAGGATAATGTATTGATTTGTCTACACTTACCAATCATCCTTCATGAAAACTAGTCATTTTTTGCATCGTTGCTAGGGATAGTACCAAGGAATAGAATTTCTAGTATAGTATGCTCTTAGTCATTTTATTTTCATAGCATAGTTGTTCTTTTTTTCCAGCATTAGATTTTTACTTAGGATAAATTTTAGTTAAAAAACCTCTACTAATAAGTACAAGAACAAATTTACACATGACATGCAGCTGAGAAGAGATGCACTAGGGATATTTCTCTTCTCTACGAAAATACAAGATTTATTGGAGCTTGAAGAAGGGGAAATAGTGGTGGACCAAGAGGACCCTTTTAGGGATTCTAGGGAGCAAGACCTTGACCACAAAAATCATCATGTAGAAAATATGGTTGATGAAGAAGTTGAGAATCTTTTTAGAACTTATCAGCTTTGAGTTTCCCATATCAAACCAAGAGAAAATTGTTTCTCTGAAGAATATGCTTCCATTATCTTTACTTAATTTCTACGACCTAATAATATAAGATATTGATATCTTCCTATTTGAATTCGGTGTTCTCTACCTAAGATATGATTATATAATAGATGCACATATAGGTTAAATCTCTTTCCACCCACTTTGAAGGATGTTTATTTAAGGTGATTCATGGGCCTCAACAGAAATACTATCAGAAGTTGGGCATCAATGAAAGATAAATTCTTACAAAGTATTAAGATTATTATAGAGGGGGAGACTCAAGAAATGAAGACATCTTCGATATGACTCAAAAGGAAGATGAACCATTAGAAGATTATATAGAGAGGTTTCAGCTCGCTTTGAAGAAATGTCCACAAAATAAGTTTTACCTTGAATCTCTGAAGCTTGTCTTTTTGCGAGGAGTTAATGATGATTGCATTGATGCATTAAATTTTATGGGAAAAGGTGATATAACTCTATCAACCTTTGAAGATATTTTCAAATTATCTCAGAACTACTCAAGGTCCATGTTGAAGAAAAATAGGAATAGTTGACTACTAACCACATCTAAATCTTCAAATGGTGTATCCCACATGGAGCTTAGCAATTTGCTCTTGGATATAGAGGAGGATATTACAAGTCGTTTCGCCAAACAATTGGATACACTTCATATCAAGAAGAATCAAGAGAAAGTAAATGTGGTTCTTGTAGAATATTTTCCACATTTTCTACAAAAGAAGGTCTCCTACTAATGCAAGAAGCTAGTTGCCATCACTGAGGAGAAGACTTCAAAGCTAGAGTTCCATGTAGTTGAAGATGATGATGGCCAAATATTTTATATTTCTCAATGCAAGCCATGAAAACCACATCAAGGGATGTCTTCTAATCCATTATCTTATGGTAATATACTACAACAACATAATAAAGCTTTTAATTGGGACTATGGTGACATAAAAGGAACTGATCCTAGCTTGTGCATGCATAGAATTTATATAAATGAAGGGTGTGGTATAGTTAGACAACCAAAAAGAAGAATGGAAACAACCTTAACCGATCTTGTCAAGAGAGAGTAACATAAGTTGTTGGATGCTGGATTTATTTATCTTATCTTTAATAGTGAATGGGTTTCACCACTAGTGATTGTTCCAAATAAAGGAGGTAAGTGGGTATGTGCAAGATCACGGTATGCCAAAAAGTGGCGATGTGAAAAAATAAACTTTTCACTCATCCAAAAGCGCACTAATTCATTTGTTGAATTTTTAGTAGGCCTAGGTGTCAGTACACATGGCCAAACCAAAAGCCAAAGCATGAGCTTAATTGGATATGCAATATTATCAGATATCTGATAAAATCAGATATCCAATTTTTGGCAGTAATTTATATTTACATAGCCCAACCATGCTCAACATTTTCATTGTGAAAATGTTGAATGCGGCTTAGGGCTTTCAAATATCCAATCAAATCCCATATCTGATTTTCTTAAGATCACCAAGTAAGTTCAATTTTTAAGTTTTTATTGTTTTTTAATAGAAATTTGTAGTTTTTTATATAAAAATTAGGGTTTAAATGATTTTTTTTAAATTTTTAAAATTGATTATAATTATCTATTTGTGTTCTAATTGTAATCAGACATGGACTCAAATCAATCAGAAAACCCTCCCAATGATCTCGCAAATAATCCAGAACCACCTCCCAACAATCCTCCACTTTCAGAAGATGAACCAGTCTCAAACCCTCACCATTTAGAGGATCTCAAAGGAGACAATCTAAATCATCTTAGAGGATTTAAAACCACATATGCCAACATCCCCACATTGTGCCCGATGTTTTCCACATTGAAATCCATTATTGACAATATGGAGAAATTTACAGAGCAACATAATGTTGCACTTCTTTGGCATGATTCCATGCACGCCTAGTTTGATGACGGGCTTGACTATGATCAAGTTATCAACCTAAACATAACAAAACATGACATATGTAATCTTTTTGTGGATCCCAAAACTGGTTTAAAAGTGGACCCTAAAAAACCGAAGTTGTCAATTAAATGGTGCAATACGTGACAACTTTTGGGACAGCTGGTGGATGGTTTTTGATAGACCACCTCATAGCAATTTGGATGTCCCATTTTATTTTATTAAAAAATTGTATGCTGAATTTGTACTTAGTCACAAAGTAATTTATTATAGTATGAGACTGAACCAGGGTGTAGGCTTAGGCACTCCTCAAGATAGGCCATGGGCACACCATGTGAAATCCTGCACATATGTCCCCCCTCTTGAGATTTCACCACCTCCTATAGTACAACATCTTGATATTATTGCTGAGGCCAGCTCATAGACTATTTGAGCCATTCACATTGACGTAGGATAGGCAAGGAGGATCCAATTAAGGACAGTCCTCACAAGCAGCCAAACACCATAATGCAAAATAACACAACAAGACAATTATTTTCCACTGATTTCCATTAACATGCCCAGTTGTAAGGCCTTTTGGGTTAGGGCCAATTACAATCAGAAACAATTCTGCAAGATCAACAAAGATCCAATCCAACTCTAGCTAGTCCAGCTCTGAAACAAATTAGCAATTGATGGAAACCCTAAGGAAGATCTAAACTTGACCTCGCAAGCCTCCAAGCAATCTCCTTGTCTCCAAGAAAACAAACCACTAGCTCTACTATTACAATCTATCAAATAACAATTTGATCATCAAGATCTCAAAGGATCGAAGTCTCATCACTCCTAAATCTCATGCTAAACAACTATCCAAATACTCCTTAAATACTAATCTTTAGCCACAAGTCGGTTGGATGACACAATTAACTCTTAAGCCAAGTTGGCTCCTATTACAAACAAATATTAAATGCAACAAAAATCAGCTCTCAAATAGCCTTACAAACATTTGATTCTCCATGTCGGCCCCAAGATCTACATAGGAGAATACAACAAAAGATACCAACAATAAATGCACCAAGTCAGACAACCAAATCTCCAAGAACTCCAGTCGGTAAACTGAAAAAATTGAGCACTAGTGAAACAACCGACCAAGCCAAACAACACTGAGCAACACAGACATCATCGAGCACAAGAAGTTTCACCGAGTTCCTTCAGCGACTAAGCTTCCTTCAATAACCGATACCATCGGTTAAAGATGCAACCGAGTACCACAAAACCAAAACAACACACCACCATGCAGATTCACCAAGTACCCTAGAATGCCCTTGCATCAAACACCTTGAGTGATCTACTGGTTATGTAGAGCACAACATTGTTGCCTCCTCATGCTGATGCTTCTAGACCTTCCACATCCTCCACGAGATCACATGTTTGTGTGCCCCACATTTGCATTATGTGAAAGAATATGTGCTTAGGTTCCCTGAATGATAGTGATGCATATAATTATGTCTTCAAGGTGGATGATACTACACAACACACTACAGGCATTGAAGCACCTCATGAAGATGTGCATAAGGAGCATAGAGAGCCATGGACTCCTATTGTTACGGTAAGGGTAAACAGTTCACTTTTTACATTGTATTTAATTTTAAATGTTCGTATTTTTAGTAGAATTTTCTTATAATGATTTCCCACTTATGTTTTTTTATGTATTACATTTATGTTTAGTTGATGACAAAGGAGGAGATGGCACAGGTGGAGGGGTCCACACTTTCAGCCATATCTTTTGGCCTTGACACTTCCACGGTACATATGTTTTAATGTACTCATTGGTTTCCTTAAATTATTATAATAGTATATGTACATGTGTTTTCAATTTTTTACGATCATCTTATTACATACTAATGTAGGTGTCACCAGTTGCTAGTGGGGGGCAATGTGAGGGGGTTAAGCCATCAAGGTTGAGAAGGGGAAGGTAATTAATTAATTTAGTTTTTTTATGCATACATGTATACTTGTCAGTTGTGCGTACTCATTTTTAATTTACATGGTTTATTTGACATAGGGTAGTGTCTGATGATGTCGTGAGACCCTTTTGACATGATAGAGTCACAGACATATCAATTCGCAGTGATATCCCCATGGTACGTATATTTCTAAAGTTATTTGTGTGTGTTTTACTATCAAGTATATATAATATGATCAAGTCATGATTGTATGAAGTATCTGTTTGAATTTTGTAGGTCACCCCTAGTTTGAGGGAGGTAGAATGCCAAGGGTTTGTATTGCTAATGACTCAGCCAACATTTCCTAAAGAAAGTTCAACACAAGTAAGTTTTAATGTTAATTCAGTTATTTTGTAAACATATATTTTCTACCAAGGATTTAACATTAAATAGTATAACTCGTAGATCAATCTCATGTTCGTAAACATATACAGGTCGAAGTTGACATTGGTAGCATTGTTCCTTCGCTACCAAGGACATATATTAGGTCTCCTATCCGTGTGAGGAGACAGAGAGGCAAGGTACATGAGATTTCAATTTTAGTTTAAATATTATTTGTTATTGTTGACTATGATTTTGAATTTTGAATTTTTATTTGTAGAAACCATATAAATTAAGTAATCTAACTTGGGGTTTCACTTTTGTGTTTGAATGCAGGATCCAACAGAGCCAAATAGTACTTCAAAGAGGCTACATTTTGATGATCCATCAGTAGAATAGGATGTCCTAGAAATATTTGTAGTTGAGCTTCTTATTTTGAGATGTCATATGACACATATTGAGATGGCGTATGCCACATTGTATCTAGATATGTTGATCATTTTGATATATATGAAACTTGATATTCAATCCAATTTGTTAATTATGTGTTCATTTATTCATTGTTAGTATGTAAATATGTTTGTGTGTATGTACTCATGTGTACAATTTATACCTTAAGTATCTTCATGTATATTCAAGTACATTCTTCATAATATAAATTCATGTGTATGTGCTATGTGCATGACTAAGTGAATTCATGTGTATGCTTTATAATCTATGTGCTACATGTATGCTTCATGACTTAAGAAAATTTATGTGTACGCTTTATGTGCTATGTGTGTTCACATGTGTAATTCATCATTTAAGTGAATTCAAAATTTATGTGCTACATTGTATTCATGTGTATCTGATGCCCTCAACCAAGAAAATCCTTCAAAGTTCACTTCACAAATCTGGTGATCACCTTGTCAAATCAACTCTTATGCAATGTATCAGGTTAGAAATCTATTATACATGTCAATGACACATCATTCCATGAGAATCAGTAAACACATTCATGGAATGATGCTTCTACATCAAGATTTTGTCAAATTGTTATTGAGAAAACATTGACCTATCATTCTAGGTACCAAACCCTCCTTTCTAGGGTTTGTAGGTCAGGGTTTGTTCAAAAAGACTCTTGTAAATCTCTCTAGAGCCCCCCAATGGATCTAATACATCCTTATCCACCACCATATATCTTGCATATCCTTGTAACCAAACACTATTATAGAAGACACTAGTTAATTCCTTACCTTCAAATGCCAATGAAATGATGCATTACAGACATGGAAGTGGTAAAAAGACAATAGACAATCAATTTACTCCATTTCAAATCATAGACACATTCTATAATGCATTTAAATGACAATCCTTGGTCTCTTTACATTTTCCAATGACCCTTTATGGTCATGTCCCCATCTCCCTTGGAGTAGCAACATTTGTCCATTGTGGGCACAAACCAATGCTTCCATCACATCTGCTTAGGTAGGTTTACCCTCAGAATGGTCCCACTTTGCCTCTTTGACACACCAGAACACTCGCCAACATATGCAATGGTGCTTAGTGGACCTTGGGAACACTTTGGTCCGGCATGTTCGCGAATGTTGTATTAAATTTGTGTTCCAAATGAGGTTCTCACTAGCATTTACCCGTCCAACAAGAGCTAATGGTGCAGACCATTCGGTGCCAGGACAAATGGTTTGGAAGAAACCCAATGGTGCAACTTTCAGCTGACCCTCACTACAAGTTTTGGCATCAAGTGAGACTGGCGTGCCAAATTCAAACAAATTTGAATCTCCTAGAATGAAGAGAGGTTATTGTAGGCCTCAGAAACATGGTCATGTAGCATCTCATGGTTCATCGATACCTCTCACGGGATCTGAGATACGAGCCTTGAAAGATCTCTTCCCAATCGTGTTTAGTGCACCTTGGGGACACTTTGGTTCGACATATTTGTGAACATTCTAGTGACTCACTGGTCAAAATGGGATTTTCAGTAGAGTTTACCCACCCAACTGGATCCAATGGCATAGACCATTCAGTGTTGGGATGAATGGTTTGGAAGAAACCCGGTGGTGCAACTTTCAATTGACCCTTACTGCAAGTTTTGGCATCAAGCAAGACTAGCGTGCCAAATTCAAAAAAATTTGAATCTCCTATAACAAAGAGAGGTTATTGTATGCCTTAGAAACATGGTCCTCTAGCATCTCATGATTCATTGATACCTCTCATGGGGTCCAAGATATGAGCCTCGAAAGATTGCTGCCCAATCGTGCTTAGTGCACCTTGGGGACACTTTGGTTCGGCATGTTCACGAATGTTCTACTGACTCAGTGGTTGAAATGGGGTTGTCACTAGCATTTATCCACCCAACTGGAGCCAATGAAGTAGACCATTTAGTGTTGAGATGAACGGTTTGGAAGAAACTCAGTGGTGTAACTTTCAACTTACCCTTACTGCAAGTTTTGGCATCAAGTGAGACTAGCGTGCCAGATTCAAACAAATTTGAATCTCCCAGAATGGAGAGAGGTTATTGTAGGCCTTAGAAAAAAATTCCTATAGCATCTCATGGTTTGTTGATACCTCTCACGAGGTCTGAGGTACAAGCCTTGAAAGATCAATGTCCAATCGTGCTTAGTACACCTTGGGGACACTTTGGTTTGGCATGTTCGTGAACGTTCTACTAACTTAGTGGTCAAAAAGGGGTTGTCACTAGCATTTACCCACCCAACTAGAGCCAATGGTGCAGACCATTTGGTGTTTGGATGAATGGTTTGGAAGAAACTCAGTGGTGCAAATTTCAACTGACCCTCACTGCAAGTTTTGGCATCAAGCGAGACTGGCGTGCCAAATTCAAACAAATTTGAATCTCCTAGAATGGAGAGAGGTTATTGCAAGCCTTAGAAACATGGTCCTGTAACATATCATAGTTCATTGATACATCTTACGAGGTCCAAGATACGAGCCTCGAAAGATTGCTGCCAATCGTGCTTAGTGCACCTTGGGGACACATTGGTCTAGCATGTTTGCGAAGGTTCTAGTGACTTAGTGGTCAAAACATGGTTTTCAATAGCATCTAATCACCCAACCAGAGCCAATGGCTCAGACCATTCAGTGCCAGGATGAATGGTTTGGGAGAAACCCAGTGGTGCAACTTTTAACTGACCCTCACTACAAGTTTTGGCATCAAGTGAGACTGGCGTGCCAAATTCAAACAAATTCAAATCTCCTAGAACAAAGAGAATTTATTGTAGGCCTTAACAACATGGTGTAGCATCTCACAGTTCATTGATACCTCTCACGGGGTTTGATATACGAGCCTTGAAAGATCACTGCCCAATCGTGCTTAGTGCATCTTGGGGACACTTTGGTCTAGCGTGTTTGCAAATGTTCTAGTGACTCAGTGGTCGAAATGGGGTTATCACTAGTGTTTACCTACCCAACCAGAGCTAATGACATAGTCCATTCAGTGATGGGATGAATGGTTTGGAACAAACCCAGTGGTGCAACTTTCAACTGACCCTCATTGCAAGTTTTGGCATCAAGCAAGTTTTGGCATCAAGCAAGACTGGGATGCCAAATTCAAAGAAATTTGAATCTCCCATAATGGAGAGAGGTTATTTTAGGCCTAAAAAACACATTCCTATAGCATCTCACAGTGCACTGATACCTCTCACAGGGTCTAAGATACGAGCCTCAGAATATCACTGCCCAATTGTGCTTAGTGCACCTTGGGGAGACTTTGGTCTGACATGTTCGTGAATGTTCTAGTGACTCAGTGTGGTCAAAATGGGGTTGTCACTAGCGTTTACCTACCCAATTGGAGCTAGTGGTGCAGTCCATTTAGTGTCGAGATAAACAGTTTGGAAGAAAATCAGTGGTGCAACTTTCAACTGACCCTCACTGTAAGTTTTGGCATCAAGCGAGACTGGTGTGCCAAATTCAAAAAAATTCAAATCTCCCAGAATAGAGAGAGTTTATTGTAGGCCTCAGAAACACAGTCTTGTATAATCTCATGGTTCATCGATACCTCAAACGGGGTTCAAGAAACAAGCCTCGAAAGATCGTTGCCCAATCGTGCTTAGTGCACCTTGGGGACACTTTGGTCCGGCATGTTCGCGAACATTCTAGTGACTCAGTGGTCGAAATGAGGTTCTCACTAGCATTTACCCTCCCAATGGAAGCTAGTGGCATAGACCATTTGGTGCCAGGATGCAATCCTTCAACACTATCCCTTCACCCCAGGGAATCACCATTTTACTTTGGACACATTTGACCAATTTTGACTCAATGACTCCAACTATTACATCATTTGACGATACAAATGTACATGGAATTAAGAAAATACAAATGTAAGTGATGCAGAGGTAAGGGTGGTGAGTGAATAAACAACAAAGATTGGTTAATTTTCAAATGACTCTAGGCACTTCTCATAGGCCTCAACTCCATAAATGACTCAAATGAAGACACACACCCAACCGTGATAGTGCTGAAAATAGTGATTTAGAATAGATTCAAAACAATGCAAGATTCATTTGAATGCTTCCAAAAATGATAAGGAAATACTTCTATATCATTAGTAAATAAAATCCTATTGGCTATCAATCCATAAATGTTCATAGCATTACAAAATAATGGCAAGATTCCAAATTTTCTTTCTATTCACTATGACAGTTTGTACACAAAACACTTCATACCTGTATAATGGCTTCCACATTCATTAAAAGACCATTCCTCAACTTCCCCAACATCTTCTAATCGGTTGGAGGGATTAGTTTGAGGTATTTAACATTAAAACTCAAATTCCCCCCAAAACACTAACTAGTCATTACTTGTTTAAATTTGAATATTTAAACTTTGAAAGTTAACTTATAACTTATTAAATTTATAAAATGAAAACTCGTAAAGCTTTCAAACACCTAGGAGACTTATTCCAAGCACTACTAAACCCCTAAACTATCCTTTGACTCCCTTGGACACTAATGGCCCACTTACATGAAATTTGGGCCTTTAGGCCATTAACCAACTCTTTACATTGCAATGTCATTTCATGATAGTAAAAGACATTATAGGCTTTAATATGTTGTAGTTGATGCTCATATGTTCCTTCTCTATCTTCCATGCCCTCTGGCTCTCAGTGAATGCCTTCAAAGTCTTCATGTTTACATTGAATGTCTTCATGGCTTGACTGGTTGTCCTTGATGCCCTTGCACCAGTAAGGATACAAAATTAAGATGATTCAAATTTTGCATCTAATTTTGCATCAAATTTTTTATACACAAAATTTGGCATCTAAATATGTACATTACATTCAATTTTTTTTTTTTATATATACAAAATTTTGTATCTAAATATGCACATTACATTCAATTTTTGTTTTTATATACAAAATTTGGCATCTAAATATGCACATTACATTTGATTGTTATTTTTATATATAAAATTTGGCATCTAAATATGCACATTACACAACTATATATAAAAAATAAGTGTCCTTTCCACTCCTACAGTGTATAAGTTTAACACATGGTACTCGATGACATCTACATTCTAATCCTTGCATTCAGAAGGTAGGAGAAAAGTTAATAGAGAATATAAGAAGTTTATATAAGTTGACAAAAAGATTATGAATGTATAAGTAACTAAATGAACCAAAGAACATGACAGGCTAATGCATAGTGAATTTTACCATCATAAAAGAAGGACTAATCAAATGCACACCTCGATCTTCTATATCTATCATATATGTATCCAACTACATTTACAATCCACATACAAAACCAATTTTATTGGCTCAAATAAATAAAGAAAAAAACTACAATTAATTTATTGAATATAATCATAATAAACATGGAAAAACTTGAAACTTGAGTTGAAATTACCTACTAAAGTGTGCCTAAAGGGTCATCTCTCTACTTGAGGGTATTCAATATTGCTTCATGATCAGCAGTACTAATAGTCCAAAGTTCCTTTGTCTTTGGTTTTCCTTGATGTGTCAACAACTTAACATTGGCTGCTATAACAAGGTGTGAATACATGAGAATGGTTTTGTGCTTCTAATTGTCTTCAAACGCATGAATGCCATTATTTATAATCACATATGTGCGCAACCATGTTCCCGCAACAACATGTGATCCTGTTGGATATGTGAACATATCATCATCTGTTGTCGGTTGCGTTGGAGTAAATTTTAGGTTTTCTAAGAAGTCAGTTCTGTCCTTGATTGACATCTGAATCGTGCCTTTGTCTTTTTCATTTTATGTATCTACAAGAAATTGTCCAATTGAGGTTTGAATCTCAAGAAAATCATGTGCAAAAATGTCTGTAAGTCCTTGTCCTAGGTCTTTTTGCCCTTGGTAGGGTTTTTATCTTTGAAAATGTTCTTAAGTGTGCCCTAGACCTTATGGTTTCGTGTTACTTTTATGAGCACTTAAGTTCCCAAATGAGCACATGGTTATTCATCCTCCCTTGTGTTCACTGAATCTCGTAATAAAATTGTTAAGTCCTTTTTAATTCAGTGAATAAGCGACACGGTCAAGGTTTTAAATGTGTTTTATGTAGCTGCGTGATCTCCAAATATGGTTCACAATTAGTGAAGTCATCTGGCGATTCAACGATAGTATCTTCGCCAGATCACGTGATTCCTGGTGGTTTTCCCTAAACATCCAGTGATTCAACGTAGCGGTTATCGCCCATTCACTTGTTGTAGAAGTGAAGTTCTAAAATATTTGGTGACTTAGTGAGGACCGTTGATGAAATCCAAGATCAACGGTTGTTGTTTAATCTCAAGTTAAAGGTTAGAGTTAGTGAAGAATTCAGTGATTCAGCGCAACAGTTATCGCATTATCACTTGATTTTGATGGTTAGCAAATTAACATTCAGCGACCTAGCGAAAGAGGCATTCACGTCATTTCTAAGTTCCAGCGGTTAAGTGTGAAACATTTGACGATTCAACAACCAACTTATAAAAGAGTGATAATTTGTTCAGTCGTGTATTCTCCAAATGATTAATAGTTAAGGTAATTTGTTTGGTGATTCAGTGACTAAAGGTATTCACTTAATTGCGTAAAGTTGGTGGTTAGTGAATTTACATCCAGCAATTCAGTGACAAAGTAAAAGGTAACAAGATAAAGGTTCTCTCTGATTCATCGATCAAGCGACTAAAGGTATTCTCTTAATCTCATGATGAAATGGCTAAGTCTTAAAACATTCATCCATTCAATGAGGGTCGTGGATAATGATGAAGATCAATGGATGGTCTTTAATCTTAGGATTGAACTAAGGTTAAGAACAATATCTAGCGACTTGGCGATAAAGGCGTTTCGATGAATCATGTGATATAACCAGAGTTAGTGATGGTGTCTGGCGATTATGCGAATATAGTTGTTGTTTGATATCGAAATCAAATATGAGTTAAGTTAAAGATCTGGAGATTGCGTGAAAGATTCATTCACTCATTCGCGAGAAGTAACCACGGTTAAGAAAAGTAGTCTGAGATCATGTGAAGTCTTCAGTCACTGAATCTCCAGATTGAGCCAGGTTAAGTTCTCATAAATGATAAAGAAAAAGAGTTGTTCTGATGTGGAAAGGTACTCTGTCAAGATGGAAAAAGTACATAGACTATCCAATTAGATGTCAAGAGAGAGTTTTAATCAGTTTTCAAGGGCTTTAAAGCAATTACACAGTAATCATTCATTTTACTTACTTTCCAAGTTTTAAATGAAACCTATCAACATCTCACCTTATGGCTAGCTCTAATTTGAATTTGGTGTTATGTAAGAATGAATGCTGAAGTGACTTGGGATAGATTTTCTACAATATTGGCAATCTTTACACATTCATTGATCAATAATATATAGACAACATGTTCACACATTTACACTTATCAATCTTTTAGAGAGCAATTGTGAAATTTGGAGCTATTATAGTGTGTAAGTGTGCAGAAAAAATTTGTAGAGCCAAGAGTATTCATCTTAAATTGTAAGATGAGTCAACTTGAGTCAAGCCAAGCCTCATCTAGTGAGGGAGAAAATGAACAGGGAGATGAGCAGAAGGGTAAACCCAAATTTTTGAAGAATTCATTGAGTTGCTACCTGGTTCTAATTAGAACAAGAAGGCAAGTGATGAAGTCTTCATCAATGACTTGTCAAACTGTAGGGATCCTAATACCCCTTCTTGCTCTGGTTTCATGCTTTTCAATTATTTATACAATAATTATTTTAGATCTATCCCAATCTGCAATGCATGGACTCTAGGCATGGCAAAGCTAATAGTTCCTAATGTTTTTGTCGATGTTGACCTCATGTTTGAGTTAACTATGAATTATGATCTGATGTCTAAGATAATCAAGAAAGGTGACCAATCAACCCTAGTTACTCTTGATAGGGGATCCTTCATGAAATTTTTCAGTTTATACTCCTCATCATCTACTGAGATTGACCTAGGAAAAGAGAAAGAGAAATATGTCAAGCAAGTTGAGCTTGTGAAAACCTAGATTGCCCATCACATGCCTAGGACTAGTAAATATGTTTCCCCTCTCCTTGCATATATGAAAGCTCCTTATGATTTTAAATCCCTTCATTTTTATACAAAAAATCTTGCATATGGGTTGTGTCATGTTTTGGGGGTAGATGGAGATGAAGAAAGATTGCCAACTGATTTGCTGATGATAATCCTAGACATACATAACTCACATTCCAACATAGACTACCATTACATTCAATATGTGATTGACAGCATGCATGAGGGTTTGATATGTATCAATGCAAAGAAGAAGCCAATAAAATTCTTGCATTACTCTCTCTTGATGCATTTGATTTTGTACTACAATGTTGATAATTTGGATGTGCACATGCTGAGACCAAGGACAATGTTTGAGGGATACCCAAATCCAGTGCAACTGTGGTTGAGAGTGTGGAACTACACCTCTAATAAAAATAATTGTGGTGGTTTTCAAAATTGGATTGTTAATCCAATCTTGAACCTAATGGGGACAGACATCATGAGGCTTCTTGTTAGGTTGCTCGGGCTTCTCAGACCTAAACAATTTGTTGACAAATGAAAAAAGGGCCATAATTGGGGTGATTTTTGTTTAGGCCAGAACTATACATTGATTATATTCTATGGTTTCCCACAACCCCCTCATATACTGGAAAAATATGTGCCACCAAGGGTTTCTCAACTGGAATTTCTTTGGCAATTGGTATGGACTGATAAGGAGTACCTGGCTCCACACAAGAAGGGAAATTTTACTCCCTGATAGTTTAAATTGGCTATTTTCCAGATTGGGAAGAGAGAATTTCCACAGATTAGCATGTGGCTAAATCATTTCAAGATGGCCTCTGCTATATACAGATATGTCAATTCTGAAAACTTTATCAAGAATGCCAAGAAATTGCTTATTCCCTACATTGGTACTATTAGAGACCATGAGGGATGTGATGAAGAAGATGTAGTTAGAAACATGCTAGATGAAGATGAGATAAGAAAGAGGCTTACCAAGTTCTATGACTTATTGAATTTGGAAGCTCAAATCAAAAAGGCTGGAATCACCTTTGGAGGATTTTTCCCAGACCTCCCTTACTTGACAAGAATTGATAGAATGGTGGATGTGTATGATACCCTATCAAACCAATTAGAGGCCTAGCTTGAAGAGAAGCAAGAGGTAAAAAAGGACTAATCTTCTTCTGATTATGAAGAATATAGCTCACAAGAAGGAGATAGCCCACCCCAAATCAATGAGCCTGTTGCTATTGATCTTGACTAGGATGCCCCCAAAGCAAAAGATGTATCAAAACCTCCTCAGAAAAGGAAAACACTTGCAGAAGGAGAGACCTCAGAAGGGAAGAAGAAAAAGAAGGAAACTGATAGGGTTGTAGCCCTAGTGCTTGGTGATAGATCATATTATCACCATATGAGGAAGAGCATCAGAGAAGGGAAAAAGGTGGCTACACAAGAAGAAGTGGAATTGCCCCTCCTGCTTTGCAAAGATGAATCAAAAAAATATCAAGAAGAATTACTCAATGATGACCAATTCATCAAAAGTGAGGAATTCAAGAACTTCTTGATATGGAAGAGACAACAAGAAATATCCAAATCAATGACTGAGGGTGTTGATTCTAGTAGTGAAGCTCTGAAAGCACTAGCTGAATATGACCCAGAGCCTTAAATATCTTTGTTGAGGAAGTTAGGAAACTAGTCAAATCCAGTGGAATTTTATTGGTACCAGGATGGGATTTAACATCAACTTTCATCATTGATCAGATTAGAAGGAAACCAGAGGGAAGTCTATCCTATGAGGCCCAAATAGGTAAAATGATAAGAGGGAGTGGATATGACCCTAAATCTTAGGCTTTGGCAATGTGGTCTCTTTCTCCAAGGGCTCAAAAGCCTTCCCTGGTCAGCATAGAGGAAAATATGGAAGGAAACAAGATCATCTGGATTGTTCAAAACACTAGTGACCTTGAAGTGTCAAAAGTAGTGACACATTTTGCCCACTTGAATGAGGCTAAAACTTCTCAACTGTCAGACCGATATGGAAAATTGTTTGATGATGCCATGGTTCTAAAAAAGGATAGAGAGAAAAGATTGATGAAAATCAAGGCATTGGAGGATGAGCTTGAAGAAATAAAGGCTAATCTTGAAGAAGCATCTAAAGTAGCTCCTACTCTAGTCCTAGAAATTGAAGTTGTAGTATAATCAGTTGTAGAAGTTCCTAATGAGGTAGCAGATAAATCAGAGAAAAACAAGTTGGATATATCCCTCAAGGCCCTCTCTAACATCATACAACATAGATTAGAGGTAATAAAAGGGAAGATGGACCCAGTCCACAATTCATACCTTGGGTTGCAAAAGGTAAACGAAAATATCAAAGATGCCATGGCTACTTTAGATCCACTATTCAAAATATGGTCTACTAAAGGGGCCCTCTTTGAAAAGCTTGAATTATTGTAACCACATAGGCAGGATATTCCAGAGTCAGTTGCAGAGGTGGGAGAGAAGATATAACTTATTGGTAGAACTTGGGGATTCTTCAAGGGAAAGGCCAATTAGGTAAGGGCTAAAATGGACATGTTTGGCTTGGACTTCAAAAAATACCTCCCCCCAATTTACAAAGATGATGGTAGCATCATAGAAATTGAGGAGTGGAAATCAGGTGTGAATCAGTTAGTGACTAGGCAAGAGGCTTTCCTAAATGATGATGGCTCCTTAGACATGGATAGGTTCAACAATATTCTAGATGAGATTTTTAAAGTTGAAAATGAATGCACTAGATTTATTGCTGACACTAAGGCCTCTACTAATTCCAGATGGGACAAGCAGGTCAACCTGTTGTAGAGTTTAAAGGTGTACACCTAGCCTACAGAGGAAGAGGTTGAAGCATGGAACAAAGGAACCAAACCAAAGAAGAAGAAGTCAGTTGCTATTGAACTGGAGGCAATGGAAGAAGAGTGAACCAAAAAATGGCACCTGATCCTTGAGAACATGGAGGGTAACTATCTTGAAGAGGGTGATGTATGTTAGCCGATAGGGGGTCATCATTCACAAAACAACTTTCAACAGTTACTTTGAATACTTGCAGACAAAGGTGCCACTTGAGAAGTTCACTATGACTAGAAATAGAATTATGGCATAATTTTCCCCTTTTTCTATTCAATTTGAAATGTATTTTGCATTCTAGTGCATGTCACTATCCTAGCCATCTGAAGCTTGTTGCATCCTTTTCATGAGGATTCCAAGATGGCTAGTATATATATAGTTAGTTTTCTATGTTCTAATGGGTGGTGAAATACTTATTGTAAGGAGATTTTTTGCATTAGTGTTTTGATTCTAAGGAATCCTAGTCTGTAAATGTACTAATATAGAAAGTTTATCAATGAAAATATACTAGAATTCCTTTCTTATGTTTTTTTGTCTTCATGTATGAATTTTGATTTCTTTTGTGTATTAAATTTGTAAGGCATATTTGATACATCATCTACAAGGTAGATAGTGAGGTTAAACTTAAGTTCCTTTCAAGGTAAGGATAAATCTTAAGGGAGGTTTTAGGGAATTCATGGTTTGTGCAGGAATCCGATGACATGTATGTAAATGAGAGGATAATTTGTAAGGCATTTTGTCTAGTTTTTGGGGTTATTTATTTGAGGGTTTTTGTAGATGTGCGTACTTTTTTACTTTGATGCCCTAGGATTTGGCACTGGTCATTGCTTAAATTACATTTTTTACCATCAATCAATTTTAATAACAATTTACCTTAGATTTTGTTGAATGAAATAAATGTTCTTATCTGTGTCAAGTATGCAGATCATTACTGTGATTCTTTGAAGAATTGAATCTAATAGGTACACCCACCTGAGCCTGAAGCTCAAAGTGAAGATGGATCTAAATCCTTAACACCTTAGTGTTTAGTATTGATAGGTGCATCTTTTGGGACCACAAGAGTTAAGTATCAGAGTTTTTTTGATTGATATTGATCATTTGCAACTTTAAGCACTAAAAAAATTGGCGACTCTGTTGGGGATTTTTAAATATTTTTACAATAAGCTTGTTACAGTTTTCTGTTAACCATTTTTTGTTCTACTTAAAACACTAGTTTATAAAATTTATCCCCAAAAGTTCTATGGGTGGCAACTCTAAAATCTGTGTTTACCAATTGTTGGTTAAGCATAAAGAAATTTGTGAAAGTATCTTGTCAAAATTACCATGAGTCGACAAAGATACACTAGGTCATATTATAAGGATCACCTAGAAAGCAATATAGGTGATGAGCTCCACATACCTAGTAGAAAGAAATAGTCTAAAAGAGGTATGTTTAACCCTAGTTCTCCAAGACCATCTAAAGAGCATGTTTCGATACCTATTCCAAAAGAAATTCCCTCTTTTTCTGAAAACCCTGAGTTCCTTAGAAGAATGAACCCTGATTCAGTTTGTCCTCCTCAGGAAGATGAATTCATAGATGTAGGGTTTTTCCTTGCACGTGAAAGTTTGGACCAAATAGGAGAAACGTCTATTGTTGAGACTGCTTCTCATGATTCTGAGAAGTTGCGAGAAGAAGTTATAGCTTTGAGGAAAAAAGAGTGGGAACAATTATTAGAAATTGCTAAGAAAAGAAAAGAGCGAGAGAAGAAAATTTATGAGTTACTCATGGAGAGACAAGAACTCATGAGAAAGACAATGAATAATTATTTCAAAGAAAAAAATCTAAATCAAGAATTTAAGGGTTTAGACAATGATTTGTTTGGTGATATGGGAGTTTTGAGGCAACAAGTCAGTAATAATGAGCCAACTCCTAAGAAGGATGAGTTTGAGTGTGAAGGCCCTATTCTAAGAGAGTTGCATCCATCAGAGATAAAAAGAAATTGAGATCTTAGAACTAACACTAGGGATGCATCTGACAAAGGAAAATAAAAGGTGGTAGGAATAAACATAAATGAATCCAAAAGGAATGATGTTATTCCTAATACTATTTCTCAAGCCAACTTAGAATTGGAGAAAGCTAGAAAGGCCAAAGAAGATTTGGCCATCCAATTAGAGAAGTTGGAGTTAGAGGCTATAGTAGATGAGATGAAAAGGAAAATTGATTTCCTACATGATAATATGAATGCAACTGCTAGCAGCTTAGTCCCTGTTATTGTTGGGACAATACCACAAAATCAATCATGTGATCCTATGCCAAGTCTCCAAGCCTCAGGCTCCAAACAAGTGGTCCAAGGACCAGTTCAAAATATCAATCCAACATTTCCATTGGATGGTGGTCCCATTGGAAATGTGTTGCATCAAAATACTGGAGGTAGTGGAGCCCAACCTCCACAAAATTTTCAAAGGAGGCTAGTTCATCTAGACAGATACCAACCATTATTCTTTGATGACATTCCTGGTCAACCAAATGCTATCCCAAATGAGATGAGAGACAAAATCCCTAAGTTCATAGGTAACAATGTTATCACATGTGAAGAGCATCTTAAGTCTTTTACAAATAAAGTAAATGACTATGAAATTGAGAATGAAGATGTTGTAATGAAAGCATGTATGAAGATGTTGTAATGAAAGCATGTAATGAGTTCAACAATATCAAAAAGCATCAAAATGAGAGCATGTATGAATTCAATGGTAGGTTTCAAAAGGCCATGTACAAATTATTTCAAGTCTTGAGATTGGATTATGAGGTTTTCTTAACCACATATTTTAATGCTTTGGATGGTAAAATGTCTTATTTCTTGAGATACAAAAGCCCACATACTTTGAGAGATGCTTTCAAGTTAGCAATAAATATTGAGAGTAATAGGAAAGCATTTGGTCAGATGTACAAAAGGGATGAAGGAAGATTGTGGAAAGAAACCAAACCACATGCTGTAAGACCAACCAAAGAAGATGACAAGGTTGAAAAGTTGGCCAATGTTGTCAAAGATCTTTCTACCAAATTAGAAAGGGGTGGGAGAGGTTTTCAGGATAATAAACCACCATATCAGAGGCAAGAAAGATTCCCTAGGCTACATGATCATCCCTACAAGATAGATTGGAAGGCTGGGAAGCCTATTTTTGATACACATGAAACTCAAAAGGGAAGGGATACCCTTGTCCCTTTAAAGAAAAGTAAAACATATAATATAGAAAGTATTAAGTGGTGTGTGGCTTGTAATATGCATCACTCACCGTATCAATGTGTTGTGGCCCAAGCTTTGGAAGAAGAACAAGAAGACCAACATGAAGGAGATCATGAAGGATTTGAAAAGCTTGCAATTAACATGTTTACCATTGAAAAGATGGAAGAATTTTCATCTTCAGAATATAAAGAAATACTTGCTGATGTTGATCAAAAGAGAAGGGATTTCCCAATATTTGAGCAACAATTTTTTACCCAGTTTGATCAAGATGAGTTTGATAATGATGTTTGTAAGGAAAATATGATTAGACTAGAATTAAGTAGTGCTCACTAGGGAAATCCCAATGAGGAAGAAATCAGAACATTGACTATGGTCACCATTTCTTAGGCTAGATCCTCATATAATTTGAGGAATAGAAGAGTGGATGTTGATCAAGGAGTACCTAGGTCAGTGTTTGTCAAAGATGATCCTTAGAATTAGGTTTCTCCTAAACCAAATGCTATTAAAGGAAAAAGTGGTAACAACAATAAAGAGGAATCCATTCTTGTTCAAAATGCAAAAAGGAATGAGGAAGTAACCATGGAAAAGAGAAACCAAAATGTTGGTAGAGGAAAAAACTTGTCTGATATTTTTGCTGAACCCCCAACTTTTTGTTGTGAATTTAAGATCATCCTATAAAGAATATATGTGAGTGCTTTAGTGAAATAGATTACCATTGTGATTGATCTTTTCACCAACCATCAATATGCATTTATATCCTTTGAATAGTCATGTCTTGAAGAGCCATGACCATACGTGGCTTATGCTGCGTAGGGTCATGACCCTTCATAACCAATTGGTAATATTAACTATATTGTAACATATACAAATATTAAATGCTCTTAATATATATATATATATATATATATATATATATATATATATATATATATATATATATATAATTGACTATTAGATTAATATAATTATATCAATCAATTCGATGCTATATTTCAACACTCCCTCTTACCGAGAGGAGATTGATATTCACAAGAAGTGAGTGTTATTGAAATCCCTGAATTAGTTCAGAACTAGATTTCTTTTAAATAACACATAACCAATTTGAATCAGGATTTTCAACATAATTCAGAACATAACTCAACCTGATAAGAAATTTATCAAAATCCCCAACCAATTCAGAATTGGATTTAATGATAAATGTAGGTGTCAAGATATCTAGCGCAATCCGAATGAAAACTTGAACCATTCGTTATCATGATCCCCGACTAAATTTGGAACTGGATTAGATGATAACTTACACACAACTTCATATCAAGATATCCAACATAGCTCAGGACATCATCATGATGTACTCATCCTGATAGAAGAGTTATCACAATCCGCAACCAATTTGGAACTAGATTTAGCGATAACAATCAAGATATCCGACACATTTTGGGACAACAACTTAATGTAGTCTAATCTTGATTCACACGTTCTTATAATCCCCGACCAATTCGGAACTGGATTTAATAATAACTCCAAAAATTTAGTGTTAGGACTAATGACTACAATACAAAGTCATATCTGACACTAGGTCAAGCTATTGTCTAAGTTGTCACTTATCAATAGTAACCCAACACATATGAAAGATCATCACCTTTCATAATATAACACAAAATGAATGAGCCCATAAAGTCACACATATGACATCCACCTTGACTCTGTATGGTGAAAATGTGACCACACTTCTATGAATCCTTACATGCAAGAAAACTCAACAATGAGCCCTCACAAATCGATCCATAGCTCTCTATGCATGGAATTGCAAGATTTGTAAAATTGCTCTCAGCTAGAGCTATAAACTCATGACCTTGCTAGTCAATCACACAATGAGAGATTCCAAATCAAAGACAAGGGCAACAATGCCAATATCTCCAAGAATCAAATGGATGTAATGCAATGCAAAATTAATCTAAGATGAGCATGCAAGTATGTAGGCTATGCTATGAAAGGAAAATACAAGTGTTACAAATCCTCCTATTAAGCTATGTGAGATTAATCTATTGCATAAAGGAAATCTATACTAAAAATGCCATGATTATGAAACTATGAAAGAAAACTAAATGAGATGCAACAGTAATGTCTTCAAAGCTTGAACGCAAGAATGTCTTCAAAGAGCTCCAAATGACCTAGAAAACTTGCAGCATAACATTAGCATAAAACTTAAGATATGAAAATGAAGGAGAGAGCTCTCCTTTTATAAGAAATGAGATGAAAATTGACCATGGAGATTAAGAGGCAAAAGACTTAATCAACGATGGAGAAAAATAGAAGCTTGATCCTTGTGCACAAATATCCTCCAATAGGAAAATAGGAGTTGACTTTAGTGTCCATATGAGATAAAAAGTACTTTTTCTCTTTTTATAAAATAAGAATAATGCTTTATTTGTGCAACTTAGGATTAGAGGAAAAGTGAGGATTTTTTATTTAAACAAAAAGGGAGGAAATTCCTTTTAATTAAATAAAGGCTTAGGATAAAGTGATTTTATTATTTAATTAAAAGAGATTTTTAATTAATTAAAAGGGAGCATGTTCTCTTAATTAAATAAGATTTTTATTTTTTTCTCTTTTAAATTAAATAAGGCTCAAACCTTAGGAAATATTGAATTGATTATGATTTGATCAAGGAAATTGATATAATTGAAAAATGTTGATTTTTAGAAATATTGATTCAGAGATTTGATAAATTGCTGAATGGGGGCCCAAAGTCTAGGCGACCATTTTAGGGTGCATACATTTGCCCCTCTTTGACTAATGTGAGATCGATTTGGGATCACATGCAGTCAAAGAATGAAGTTGAAATGTGAGATCGATTTGGGATCACAAAACAACTCAGATGTGAGGTCGATTCGGGATCACATCTGGACAAAACATAAGCATAAGCTGAAAGACAAGACCAACACCGTCGTTGCTAGGTGCAAATCAAGCCTTAGAAAAAACTATCGTCGTCACTGCTAGGCAATAATCAAGTCTGAAAAATAGGAGATAAAAATTGAAAGACAAAATCACCACCATCGCTGCTAGGTGATAATCAAGTCTAAAAATAAGAATCTCAAGCTGAGCTGAATGATAAAGCTGAATCAAAGATTAAAGCTGATAGGTACTGCCCCCTCGAAATTGAAATCAAAATCAGATAGAGGAGAACAAAAAATTGATAAACCTGATCAAGTCACAATAAATCATAATCAAAGGATGGAGCATGATAGGATAACCATCAAACAGTGAAGATATGCCCCAGGTTGACGATGTTTGACTGGGAAAGATATAGGATAAAAATTAAGTCAAACCTCAGAGAGAGGAAGTGAAAGGGGTGAATGAAAGACTAGAAGTTTGGAAGACATGGAAAGGAAGAAATTTCATCAAAGATCGAAGAATTATGCCTCAAAAGGTCAGTCAACTGTGTAGAAGAATGAAAAAATTTGGAAACACGACTCAAATTTTGATTTTGAGTCCAAAAATGGATAGAAAATGATGTGATATGAAAGACTAGAAATGAAAGATATGATCAAGAAGAATCAGAAAATGAGCACAGTTGACCAACTAGTCTGTAGATGATAAAAAGAAGAGCTCTCTCCATATGCAAGATGCAGAAACTAAACTATGATGAACCTAAGAATGCAAGCTACTATGAAAGTGGTTGACTTGCAAGGTCACAATGCTAATAGACATCTAATTATCATCATCGAGCGTTATTGGTAGCGTCATTAGATCATACAATGCACACTAGCATAACTATGTGAATATGAATATGATCTTTATCAGATAGAAATATGGAAATCCCACCTAGGCATCAAAGACATGTAGGTCAAGATGACTAATACAGTGAGATTACCTAAGTTTGATATGGAAAGATTATACTTGTATCAAGACACATGAAAGTCAGGATAACTAGAAGCACGCACTCACAAAATAGTCAAGGATAATACCTTGTCAATCCATAGTGTCAAGTAAGACCAGGATAAATGCTCATGACAGTTAGGATCAACAAAATATACCCATAAGCAGATAAAGAAAGAAAACATGTTCTCATACCCTCAGTCTTCTAGCTAAGCATCATCAAAAAATTCTTAGGGAGAGACCACTCATTGAAGAAATCCTCATAGACAGCACACAAAGAAAAATAAAGTCAACATATCTCAAGCAAGTTGATTGTCTAAGTGCGTGTGTGTTGGTCATGGAGTCAAACTTTGAGGATCAAATTTGCTAATGAGCAATATTGCATCATACTTACACTGGTGGGTAAGACATCAAATAAGTGTTGAGAAACACTCGATGCTAGGGTAGTGTTGAAAAACACAGTTTGGGGTGGTGTTGAAAAACACCTGTTTGTGAAATGCCCCAAGAGTCAAATGCACCTAAAGGACCTATGCTAACAAGTATGCCCCCTAGACAAAAATAAAGACCAATTCTAGACCAAGTCAAATAAGGTCAAGGCATGATGGAGAAAGATTCAGTGTCTAGGACGCATGCTAACAAATAGGAGTGCAAAGGCCTCAAGTAGCGCCTGTTTCTAGGTTTTCACCCCTTGGAATCTTTGTTCATTTTTTGATTTGTTTTCTTTTTTTTGTATTTTTTCTACCAAGGCGCCTATTTCCAAGTTTTCACCAAGGCACTTTTTCTATTTTTTTTGAATTTTTAATATTTTTTCAGGACTTTATATGCATTTTAGGATTTTTTCAGCATCATATATCAATTTTTTTGGTATTTTTTAAGGATCATAAAATATGTACAAAGGATGCCCCCAGACAGAAATGGGCATCAAGGATAGAACTTCTTTAGGTGCAAAATGTTGATGGGCTCAGGGAGCTATTCTCCATCTTCATTCGATAGTAAATATGCACCTGTACCAAAAGCTACTGTAATAATGTATGGTCCAAGCCAATTAGGTTCGAACTTGCCCTTTTGTTCTCTATTTTATTGTTTCTTAGGGTTCTCTCTCAAAACAAGATCACCTATCTGAAATTCCCTAGGGAAATCTTGTTGAATGCTTTGGACATACGCTTCTGATATACTCTCATGTGATCAAAGGAAGCCTTACGCTTCTCATCTAGAAGTTCTAGTTCTTGTAACCTCATGACGCGGTAATCCTCATCTATAATCAAACCTTTGAGTGAGACTCTAAGTGAAGGTATCTCTACTTCTAAACGTAATACCACTTCAGCACCATAGGTAAGTGCAAAAGGAGTGGCTCCTATAGGTGTGCGAATGTTTGTTCTATAAGCCCATAGTGTTGGATTGATTTGTAAGTGCCAATCCCTACCATTCTTGTGTACTGTCCTATGAAGAATCTTAAGAATGGTTTTATTAGAGGCTTCTGCTTGTCCATTTCCCTATGGAAAGTAGATGGAGGACCAATGTTGCTTGATTTTAAACTTCTTGCATAAATGCTTTAGGTCCTTGTTCTTGAATTGACCTCCATTATCAATAATAATCTCAGAAGGCACTCCAAATCGGCAAATAATATGATTCAGAATAAATAGTGAAACAGTCTTGCCTGAGGTAACAGAAAGAGGGACTGCCTCTACCCATTTCATGAAATACTCAGTAGCTGTGATGATAAAATTATGTCCACCTGATGAATTGGGGTGAATCTGCCCCACAAGATCAAAGGCCCAGCGCTGAAATGGCCAATGAGAAATAGAAGGAATTAGCTCCCTACCTAGAGCATGAATCAGGTTTCCATGTTTTTGACATTTCTCACAAGATTTAGAGAAAGCTACTACATTTGTTTGCATTGTGGGCCAGTAATACCTTGCCCTATGCAACCTTTAGGCCATGGTAAGACCATTAGAGTGTCCACCACAAATGCCCTCATGAATGTCAACTAATGCTTGGTCGGATTCCTCCTTTTCCAAGCACCTAAGAAGTGTCCCATCTAAACCCCTCCTATATAAATCACCAGAGATAAGGATGTGGCAAGAGGCATTACGAATGAGGTTTTGACATTCAGAATGGTTGAAAGTGTTAGGGATGATGCCATCAAGTAGATATGAATAGATAGCACCATAGCGGGAAGACTTATGACTAACCAAGGTACAAATGACATGGCTTTCTAAGGAGTAAAAAATGGGGTGGTGTAGCTCTTCCACCAGGAATTCAAATCTGGATTCATGCTATTCCAACTGTAGGAGTGAAGCTAATGTAGCCATAGCATTTGTAGCTTTGTTTTCTGCTCTAGGGATCTATTGAAATGTCACAAAGGTAAAGTAATGTCTCAATGAATCAACCATCTTTTTGTAAGGTATCAATTTATCATCTTTGGTTTGATACTCCTCATTGACTTGGTTGATAATTAATTGTGAATCCCCAAAGACATGCAACTCTATTATGTTCCATTCTATAGCTAGTTTCAATCCATTGGTTAATCCTTCATATTCTGCAATATTGTTTGTACATGGGAATAAAAGTTTGTAGGATTTTGGTATATTGTACCCATGAGGAGAAACAAACAATACTCCCACACTTGATCCATTTTTCATGTTGGAACCATCAAAGAACATCTTCCAAGTGTGAGTGGTCATGTATAGAATGTGTTCATCTGGGAACTCTATCTGAATAGGCACACTATCCTTAACTGGAAAATCAGCGAATTGATCACTATCCTTTATGGCCTATTCAGTGTACTCTATCCTTTATGGCCTTCCTTTCAATGTACTCTATGTCAAATTTAGATAAAACCATCATCCATTTAGCAAGTCTACCTGTGAGGCAGCCTTACTAAGTAAGTACTTAAGAGGATCAATTTTTGCAACCAAATGTATAGTATGAGCAAGCATATAGTGTCACAACTTTTGGGAAGCAAACACTACTGCAAGACAAGACTTCTCAATGTTATTATAATTGATCTCATAAGATACTAGAGTATGACTGATGTAGTATATGGCCCTTTCTTTCCCAGTGTCATCTAATTGAGCCAACAATGCCCCCAAGGAAGACTCTGTTGCTGAAATGTACAAAATCAATGGTTTCCCTAGAATAGGAGGCATCAAAATTGGAGGGTTAGCCAAATACTATTTTATTTGATCAAGGCTCTTTTGGCAAGCCTCATTCCATACACATGTGACTCCCTTATGCAATGTTTTATTGAAAGGTTGTGCTCTATTTAACATATCTAAATAGATAGCACCATATGAATAGATAGCACCATAGCGGGAACATTAGATATGCTCTATGTGACCACACTTTTATGAATCTTTACATGCAAGAAAACTCAACAATGAGCCTCAAAAATCGATCCATAGCTCTCTATGCATGGAGTTGCAAGATTTGTAAAATTGCTCTTAGCTAGAGCTATAAACTCATGACCTTGCTAGTCAACCACACAATGAGAGATTCCAAATCAAAGACAAGGGCAACAATGCCAATATCTCCAAGAATCAAATGGATGTAATGCAATGCAAAATTAATCTAAGATGAGCATGGAAGTATGCAGGTTATGCTATGAAAGGAAAATACAAGTGTTACAAATCCTCCTATTAAGCTATGTGAGGTTAATCTATTGCATAAAGGAAATCTATACTAAAAATGCTATGATTATGCAACTATGAAAGAAAACTAAATGAGATGCAACAATAATGTCTTCAAAGCTTGAATGCAAGAATGTCTTCAAAGAGCTCCAAATGACTTAGAAAACTTGCAGCATAACATTAGCATAAAACTTAAGATATGAAAATAAAGGAGAGAGCTCTCCTTTTATAAGAAATGAGATGAAAATGGACCATTGAGATTAAGAGGCAAAAGACTTAATCAATGGTGGAGAAAAATAGAAGCTTGATCCTTGTGCACAAATATCCTCCAATAGGAAAATAGGAGTTGACTTTAGTGTCCATATGAGACAAAAAATACTTTTTCTCTTTTTATAAAATAAGAATAATGTTTTATTTGTGCAACTTAGGATAAAAGAAAAAGTGGGGATTTTTTATTTAAATAAAAGAGGAGGAAATTCTTTTTAATTAAATAAAGGCTTAGGATAAAGTGATTTTATTATTTAATTAAAAGAGATTTTTAATTAATTAAAAGGGATTTTTAATTAATTAAAAGGGACCATGTTCTCTTAATTAAATAAGATTTTTATTTTTTTCTCTTTTAAATTAAATAAGGTTCAAACCTTAAGAAATATTGAATTGATTATGATTTGATCAAGGAAATTGATATAATTGAAAAATGTTGATTTTTGAAAATATTGATTTAGGGATTTGATAAATTGCTGAATGGGGGCCCAAAGTCTAGGTGACCATTTTAGGGTGCATATAGACTCTTCTCAGAGGGTGGATCCACCATGGATCATCCTAGAGAGTGGAAACCAAGGTTTCCACCTTAGACTTGTTTATCAAGGACAAGAATCATTTACGATACAAAATGATGGATCACTAAAGCTGAAAACTTCTTTTCAGCTAATGCTTTATACCTCAACATACCAAGGTTATCTTAAAGTACACAATCTTCTTTCTAGCAAGAGGCTTGGTAAGAATATCAGCCATTTGTTCTTTAGTGAGGATGTACCTCCACTGAATTGCATTTTTTTGCACTATCTCATAGTCTTGGTGAATTCTGAGCTTACAAAGTATACACTATCTTGACATGGTACACTCCCTCTGAATTAGTATGATCAAGATCCTGGGGTGCCAACTTAGTTTGATCTTCTAGCTTTTCCCTCTGACATAGAAGCATATCCTTCTTACATCATAATTCTCTGCTATAATTTCTTGATCACTAGGGAACCAACAAAACATGGTCTACTCCCTCTGAATCAAGATCCTCAAATGTCCACTGATCTAGATCCTTTAGCTTCCTCTTCTATCATGGAGGCATACCCTATTTATATACTCAGCTCAGTGTCACTATAGAATATGACTTCATAGCTTTCTTCCCAAGAGAATCAATATCTCATATACGAATAATCTAAATAGTCATACGGCTGCCGACTCACATCGACTAGCATAGGATGTATTTTGATCTTTTCCAAGGCCACAACATTAACACTCCCTCTTAGACTTGAAGGAAGATAATAAAGGACCTCTATTATGATGTTCATCTCAATGGACTATAGTCTCAAGATGTATGGAATGCCTCAATTAGAGATTCTATCTAGGTGCTCCCACTTCTATAATCTCAGAATTGTTTCACCTTCAACTCTATCTCAATTAATATGATTGAGTTTGTCACAAATTGACTAAATCATTTGTTCCCTTTAGAAGCCTAATTTCACCAACTTCTTGATCTTTCTAAAGATGTCAGACTCCCTCTAAATGAAAAATTGACAGAGTTATGTCTTCTAATTGCTCCCTCTGAAGCTCAAATTCATCAACCTTTGATTTCTTTAGAAATGTTAGACTTCGTCTGAATCTGAACTTAATTTCCTCTAAAGGTAAGGAAATAGACTGGATATCCATACTCTATTGTCCATCTTTACTCCAATAAACTATTATAACTTTCCCTTCAATGTGCTCTGAAGAAAACCCAATTCTCCCTTTGCCAATATTGATATGGTTTGCAGACATGTGTAATAATAATATCTTTACATAAATATGTTCGCAACCATTAATAGAAGATAAATATAAGAAACATCAGGGCAATACTCTTCCTACCCTCAATATACAATTAATGAAATACATGGTCCCCACTGAAATGTCCCTTATTTGATCACTTGAAATATTAAGACAACTACTTCACTTCTCCCATTCATTTTGGTTGAATTTCCACTTCTTGGACAAGTAATGGAGAATATGCCAAATCTCAGCTACTTATTTAGATTGAACCAACAATACATGTGTGTAATATGATAAGGACCTCAATATATAATGCTTTGAATATGATCTTGTTATTAATTCTACTATTCCATATGCCCTGAACATATATTTAGCTCCAGATTGCAGATTATAATATTGGTTGTTATAAGTCCTTCCTTATTATCCATATTTGTTTCTTCTTATTCCGTATTGATTCCAAACATCTAATTTGGATGAATTCATATAGAATGTATAAATGATAGCATTTGATAACAAGTTTGAACTCTCTCGAATGCTATCCCATGTGACTTGCCATGGAAATGGTTTCTTCTTGCCGATTGATGATAGGTATTGATCTCTAAGTGGTGTAGTGCCTGTAGCTGTTGAATGTAATGTTGATTGGATTACCATCACTAAGTAGGTTGGAGGAATGATGGTTCAAATATTAATTGCCTTGTGTTTCTTTCTGACCATCTATCACTGACTGTAGGGTCTTTTAGATTCTAATATAATATAGTGTGGTCTTAACCAATCTATTAATCGTACATAAGTCTTTATCTTCTTAAAGGTGGTTTTATCTCCTCCCAATGACCCTCCAATGGCCATTGTCAAGTGACGCCACCAGATAGCCAATGGCGATATCAAGAGTTTAGATCTCTATGTTGTTTGATGGTGATGGATGTCATTCGTTTCACTATTTGCACCACAAGGCTGAGATTTCTGCACATTCTTCGATGGTTCATCAACCTATTGGACTCCCCCCTCAAACAACCTTCACTTTAAATGATTTGGTAATTATCTCTTTGGTAAGTCAGTTTGTATGAATATGGCTATGTAATTAGTCTTGAGTCACCAATATAATTAGCTAGATGTGGATGGTGTACGATCTCCTCCATTTTTGGGGAGAATTTCTTATATGACACAAGGTTTGCATAAATTAATCACTGACAATTCAGAGACGTGTCTTGAGATCAATTTGTTCAATTTCTCCATCATACTCTTGTTGTCATTGCCTTGTAACATCTTGGTCGATTTAATGCATTAGATGATCTATACCATCTCAAGTGGACCACTTTTAATTCTTTAATGCTCGGTCTATGTCTATCCTCTATCAATTCCTCATGAATAATTCCTAAATACATACATAATATTATTTCTTCCAATGATACATTGATATTATATCTTCCTTTTCCGAATATCTAACTTCTGCATCAATATATTATTTCCCTGATTTGAACTCTTAATGTAAGCTCTTTACCACGACATATATTAATGTCTTGGTTGTCAACATTGGTACCTTTAGAAGTTACTAAGTTGGCAGAGATGATCATTTTCATCTTTGGTCCAATGCATGTTCTTAGCTTTATCACCTTTCATTCAATCTTTCTTTGCTATCAGACTGTGGAAATTACTTTGCTATCGGATTGGTCCAATAGTCGCGACTCTTCAAATAGCATAGTTTGCAACTTCATAACCTTCGACTGGTAGTTCATGAAGTTGTAAGTGACATTTATACAAAGATGGAAATTATTTTTGAAGAAATGCAACTTACTTCAGGGATATATTGAGGTTTATATCTCACACCCGTTGGCATGATTAAAGAAGAAATTCAATTATGGATATTGAAGATAATAACTTCAGATCTGAGACTTGGAAGTTCTACAATTTTTCCCCTTTAATAAGCAACATGTAAAGCAAGCCATATATGACTGATTAGATCATAATAAAGTGTGCTAAATGTTATGTTCATAATCTACCCAAATTTGGTCTTTAACATAGACCCAAAATATGTTGTCTGAACTATACTTTTAAGGCACCCAAGTTTCCCTTCAGACTATGATGCACAAAGTTCCTTATCACAGTATGAACAATGTATACCTTCACTTTTTGATATTTTTGTTTAGAGAGTATTGCCACTAATGTCACTGTGATAATATATATATATTTTAACTCTTATTAACTTGGCTCTGATACCATGTTATAAATTATGGATCTTCCTATAGAGAATATATGTGAGTGTTGTAGTGAAATAGATTACCATTTTGATTGATCTTTTCATCAGCCATCAATATGCATTTATATCCTTTGAATAGTCATGTCTTGAAGATCCATGACCATACGTGGCTTATGCTACGTAGGGTCATGACCCTTCATAACTGATTGGTAATATTAACTATATTGTAACATATACAAATATCAAATGCTCTATATATATATATATATATATATATATATATATATAATTGACTATTAGATTAATATAATTATAACAATCAATTCGATGCTATATTTTAACACTTTTGACATGAGACATGCCTTGTCTCAAATGAAGGTCTCAATCCCCTTGTTGGAAATGTTAAAGATAAAAGAGTATAAGGCAGCTGCCTTGTCTTTGATAAATGAATAGGGAGATATCCCTATTATATTAGAAAAGGGAAAATCAGTGGATAGCCCTGAGGTAACTAAGGAGATTTCTACCTTTTGTGTTGGAAATATTGTGACTCAAGAACCATCATCAATAGATCCTTTCTATGTCACTTTAATTGTCAATAATTTGTTGCTTAAAAATTGTATGATAGACTCTGGTGCTACAGCTAATGTGATGCCCTATCATGTTATGAAGGAGCTAGGACTTCAAGTTAATACATCCAATGGCAGATGTTATGCCATGGATAATAGAGTAGTTCCTATGGTAGGGACCTTGGTTGGAATAGAAGTGAAAATTGCTACATTCCCTGAAGCTACTTACAAGATGGATGTAGTTGTAGTTGATACCAAGCCTCATTATGGTATGCTATTGCCAAGACAATGGGCAGCAATAGTGGGAGGAAAACTACAACTAGACATGTCATATGCTACAATACCTGTAAATGGTACTGAGGTAAAATTGTATAGAGAACCTTGCTCTTCTATCATGATTGAAATGGTTGTGTTGACATTGACATGGAAAATTTCATGGTTGAGGAAATTATGCCACAACTTAAAAATATTGATCCAATTATTGATGAACTATTATTATAGCAAGATGGACTATGTAAACTATACTTTGATGGAGGATGCTCTAAAGAAGGCTCGGGAGCTGGTGTACTGCTTATATCCCCATTAGGTAATCCTTTTAAATACTCCTTTCTATTGACCTTCCAGTGCACTGATAATACTGTTGATTATGAGGCTTTGATATTGGGATTAGATATTGCCATAAAACATGGTATAAAATATTTAAAATTTCATGGAGATTCCCAATTAATCATTGCTCAGATTAGATCTAAGTATGCTACCAAGGATGACAGACTTAAATTGTATAGATATGTTGTTTGGGATAGAATATAATTATTTGATACTTTCAATATTCTCTGGGTGGAAAGGTCAAAAAATATCATGGCAGATTTCCTTGCAAATGTTGCATTAAAGAATAATGATGTCACTCTTGTTGGTGTGTCAATGTTAGAAGTCAAAAGTAGACCTGCTATGCTTGACAATGTTTATAATTGGCAAGTCTTTGAGGATGATAATGATATCCTTAGGTTTATTCAAGGTTTGGATTAGTATGATGGACAAAAGATTGATTGTAATGCCCATCAAGAGGTTGTTGATGGAAAGGAATGTATCCTGGGAAATAAAATTGTTCAGTTGGCTTCCAATGATATTCCTAATGGGTTAGTTGAATTAGAAGGCATGTTCAAACTAAATGAAAATTACATGTCACAAAAGTCCAATGCTAAGGTTGATGATTTAGAAGAGATAAACCTAGGATCAGAGACATCCCCTCAGTTATTATATATTGGAAAGAAGCTAACTAGGGAGGTGAGAACCAATATGATAAGATTGCTGAAAAAATATAAGCATGTATTTTCTTGGTCTTATGATGACCTCAAAGCATATAGGGCATACTTGTTTCAGCATGAAATCCCTTTAAAATAAGATACCAAGCCCTTTAGGAAGAAACAAAGGCCTATTAACCCCTTGATGGCCACTAAAATGCAAATAGAGCTGACCAAGTTAAGGGATGTTGGTATTATTGAGCCCTTAAGGCATTCATCTTGGGTTTCTAACTTGGTACCAGTCGGGATGAAGAATGGTGACATAAGGCTATGTGTAGATTTCAGGAACCTAAATGTTGCTTCATTAAAGGACAACTATTTGCCTAACATGGAGGCTATGCTTCATAGAGTGACTGGTTGTGACTTATTATCCATGATGGATGGTTTCTTAGGATATAACCAAGTGTTGGTTAAAGAACTATAATAGTTTAAAATAACATTTACTACTCCTTGGGAAACTTATGTGTATGTCTGTATGCCTTTCGATTTTAAGAATGCTGGAGAAACCTTTCAAAGGGAAATGGATATAGCTTTCAAAGATCTTATCAATGTTCTCATGGTGGTATATCAAGATGATATGATTGCTTATTCTAAGAGAGTTGATGACCATTTTAGTCACTTAGAGAAGGTCCTAGTCAAAGCATTGGAGTTTGGCATATCATTCAATCCTAAGAAATGTCATTTTGTTGTTACTTTCATTTTGTACTCTCTCTCTCTCTCTCTCTCTCTCTCTCTCTCTCTCTCTCTGGTGTAGGAGCACCCCCTCCACTCTTCACAACATCTATACATTTATGGCCTTTGGAGGATTCACTCAAGGGTCTTCATGCCTAAGGGTTTTTAAAGAGCTTTCAAATTTTTATTAGCAAGCCAACATGTAAGACCTAGTCACCCTCAGTTTGGTTATAAACCATGGGTTTTTTACTATGGTCAAAAGGAAAATTTAGGTGTTTAGATTATTTTAATATTTTAATAATGTTTGGGATCCTTAGGATCTATGGCTTAGTCCTATAGGCTCATTAGGAGAAAGAATGCAATATTTTGCCAAAAGTTGCAAAATGCAAGAAATGTTGCGCAATAACTTCTTTGAAAAGTTGCTATTGACTTGTAAAATGACCTCCCAATGGTCACAACCTTTGAAAAATGGTTGGATCCATTGGGGGAAGGTCTTCAAATAGCCCTTTCAGGTGGGTGGAAGATAGTTAGAGAAAGTTAGACAAACTTATGTAATTTTTGCATTCAATCAATAAAAATCCTTATTTTCTCCATGTTTTGGACTGTAAACATTGTGTGTACAGATTGGTATGGAAGTGCATAGAAGAAGATTGATCAATCCAAAACTTGACATGAATTAGGACTCCAATGCACTTGGGTTGAGTCATTTTGGAGATTGGAGTCGAGAGTTAGAAGAGATTGTTTACCGGGTTTTCAGGAAACCTTCCTAAACCAGGGTTTTAGAAAATAATGCCCTAACTTGCTTTTCCTTCGTGGGATTCCCATGTGAAGTGGGGAAATGAATCTAGGGCCAATGTATTTTAGGTCATCAAAGGCGCAGGAGAAAGGGGATTGTTTTGAGAAGTCTGCTTGCATTTCCTAGACCAAGCATCTCTATGTGCTTGGTCCAGAATATGGAAGAGTGAAGTGGTAGTAGCACTTCGAGGGTGGATAAAAGAATCTGAAGTCAGATTGTTGTCTCTTGGGGATTCCTAGTATCATTGAAATTAGTGGTTTTCCTTGGACAATCAATGGGTGAACATTTCCTTAAGTAACCAAGCCAATTAGCCCAATTAGGACTAGTGGGTCAGGAATTGTTAGACATTGTCCTTATTGTTTGAGATCTTGTGATCTAGAGGTTTGATACAACTCAATAAAGGGTATTCAAATATATAATTTTTTTTGTAGGTTCTTTGTAAGAATCTGGAACTAAGTCCCTAGAACCTCACTCAGAGGGCTACAAGCCTGGAAGGCCTAAAATTGAGTACTAGTTGTCCCAAAAATCTCTAAGGTGTGGAAACTAAGAGACATATACTGAGCATGGAACCTTTCCATCCCCTTCCCAACACAAAGGTTCCCATTTCAAGTTTGAACTAGTAAGGGCGCTTCGCAGTAGGATTACGGAGCATTAGTAAACTATTTAGTGAACCAACTGAGCCCACTTGATTAATAAAGGAACCAAGTATCAACTGAGCCCAATTGGTTAAGGAATCAACCGAGCGTTAGTGAAGCCTGAGGGAGTAAAAAATAGCAAAGGCATAGCGTTCTCTAGTGATGATAGTAGATTTGTGTTCATTTTTGGATCTTCTAAAGGCATAGAGCACTCTCCTAAGCCCACTTTGGGTTTAGAGAAACATTAAAGGTCTCACCACTTACCAAGTTTCCTAGGTAGGGGACAGGGATAACTTTAAGGAACCCCCCCCTCCTAAAAAGTATAAAATTGTGGCAAATCACATGTGTTTTGGGGGCAAAATTTTTAATAGTGATGGCGAATTATCTGTCAAAAATATGGATATTTGGTGGCAAATTTTTTAATAGTGTACACAATTTTTATAAAAAAATGGCGACTATAATTTTTTTTTTAATACAATTATTAATATTGATGGCGAATTATGTGTCAAAATATGGATATTGGTTGGCGAATATTTAAATAATGGATACCATTTTTATAAAAATATGGCGAAACTATTTTCCAAATATTTGAATTAATATATTTGTCATGGTGAATGGTTTTCAAATATTTATAGTTGGTATGGCGATTGAATAATTTTGGAGAGATTTTTCACTAAAGGAGTTAACGCACCCAATTCCCTCTGAAAGAAACCTTCCACTGTTCATCTCTCTTAATCTAATGGTTGTGATTTGATGTTGAAGTTGCATCAAGTCCCACTCCCATCACTATGACACACGACACACGTCTGTTGGATTTACAACATATCAACGCCCAAAGGTGAATTTCGGGCCTATTGTTGGTCTTCATAATATTTACGAAAAAATCTTGGCAGAATCATGACACGTGGTATGACACATGTCATACCACGTGTCATGACTCCACCAAGATTTTTCCATAAATATTATGAAGACAAATAATAGGCCCGAAATTCACCTTACATGTCATACCACATGTCATGATTAATTAATGGCAATGAGTAGATGAGTCATGACATGAGTTAAAGTAATGTGAATTAATGGTTTCTTTGATGGCACCTTTCAATTTTCACTGACAGATATGTGCGACATCATATAAATAATAACTATTCAGTACCTCAATTGATTAATGCCTTAAAGTTAATGCTTGAATGAAAACATCATATCATATAAGGACATTATTTTCTGACCGTTCAATGATCTTAAATAAATGGTAAAGCTTCATTTCCTGCCACCATTTCATGGGTAGCGTACTTTGCTTCTTGTTTCTATCGAGTGGGTACAGGTTTTATGGTTCTTTTATAATAAAGAATTGTTATGTCCACCTACGTGGTGCGAGCCTTTCAACCTTCATTATTCCCAAGATAGAAAATGTCTTATCATAAGTGTTGTTTCCAATTTCACCCAGTGTTGCATTAAATATGAAAGATTTGGAGATTTTTGGACAGTTAGCATTTATCTTGTGATTTAATTAGATCTTTAGGGGAATGATTTACAATCAGGAGTTATAAATAGATCTATCTATGCTCGTTAATTTACGATTGTGAAAGCATATTTGTGAGAATAGTCTGCGAGTGCTAGGTGTTGGAAACTGTAATTGAAACAATTGTTGTATTGTCATTGATGTCAAACCTTAACTAGTAAGACTATTGCTAATTAGGAAAGTACTATATCTATGGTGAGAAGGGAAAGAAAGGTTGGTAACAATAGCACCTAAGGAAAGGTTGAGTTATCTTGATAATACAAAGTGTACTTGATTATGTTGCACAATGATGAGACAATGTATTGTTTATCTTAGTAAGATTGAAGACTAAACTGGTAGGCTTAACCGAGCAAAAATGAAGAAATCATGTTTAAGCCGAGTTATGACAGAGTCGACCGAGTTAGTGAATGCCGAGAAAAAACCTAGTGTCGACCGAGTATCAGTAAATTGTCGAGAAAGACAGTATTTTCCAAGGAAACAGTTTTAGTAGTGACCGAGCGTTTTACATGGAGACTGAGTGGATGATCACAGTATTGACCGAGCATCAACAATTTTATATTTGAAGAGAATTTAGATTTGGAGCTGACATTTTTGAATTCTTGGATTATGTAAAACGTGTTGACTTCATTTATTGATTGTATGGAAGTATTTAATGCTTTGTAAAATGTTTTATTGTAAATCTTTTTGAGATTTGAGATGATTATAGAAGAGGAGATGAAGAACATGAAGCGGGTAGATTCAATGTATTTGACCTAACCCTAAGATCTACAAAGGAGATTAAGCGAAAAATGAAAACTTAACCTAACAGAGGAAAGTATTAAGGGAACCGAAGCATTAGGTATGTGTATGCATGGGTGAAGTAGATGTTGGAAGAATAGTAAAGTTTTATTGACTATATAAGCGAAAAGGCTGAAGGAAAAGTGTGGTGATTGCTTGTAGGAAAGTTCTGAGTAGATTAGAAGTAAAGATGGCAAAGTTTCAAAGTCACTAAACTAGCATTTGTGTATGGAATTGGATTTGATATTTGCAAAGTGAGTTGTATGTTTTCAGATCAATACTACTACTACTTTCTAACCATTGTAATAGTCAAAATCCTTTTAATAGAGGTTGACCTAACAGTCATATGTTAAATCCTTTGAACAAGGTTGCATTCTAATGGAGTGTATGTAAGTCCTTTGACCAGGCTCACTTTTAACAGGGTGATTGAAATCCTTTAATTGGGTCACACTTGACAGTGTGTATTGTAACCTTTGACAGGGTTGGCTTTTTACCGAGCTCACTTCAGAAGAGTGAAAATAATAGTAGCATGTTACAAAGCGGTTTTTCCCATATTGGGTTTCCACTATAAATCCTGGTGTCAATACTTGTGTGAATGTTTTGGTTTGAACATTTCTATGTTTTACAAGTTAGTTACAGTTGGGTAGTGGACTGCTAAGTTATATGTTTCTATTATTGAATCAGTGATGACCGAGTTTGTTTTGGTTGCTTGATCTGATTTAAAGAAAAGTTATTGAAGTTATTTTATACATCAGGACCTGAGAACAACTGATTCACCCCCCCTCTCTGTTGTTCTAAATCATATTAACAATTGGTATCAGAGCTTCAAGTCCCTTTAAAATTTTTTCTGTAAACACCAATAAGCAACACAGCTCTGATACCAATTGTTAATATGATTTAGAACAACAGAGAGGGGGGGTGAATCAATTGTTCTCAGGTCTTGATGTGAAAGCATATTTGTGAGAATAGTCTGTGAGTGCTAGGTTCTCTGTGAAAGCATATTTGTGAGAATAGTCTGTGAATGGACACTCCAATTTGTTTCAGATCCACTGCCTTGGAGGATGAGAAGGCCTTTTTGGGCCTGGTCACAGACCCAATCCTGTCATCTATTACTATGGAGTTCAGAGCCTTCACCAAGGAGGCTATAAGAATGGTGTTTGGACATGAATTTTTGGAGAGTGAGAATAGGTATAGAGTCGCCACTGACATTTCATCTCTATTCTTGGCTTCTCTGTTGGACCTGGGGGGGAAAAGGTGGATGTGATTATGCTTCTAAAGAAAGTTTTCAAAGAAGAGTACCTCGGCAACGATGTGCATGTTGTCATATTTTTTGAAATTGGGGTTGGAATTCCTTGGGTAAATGATTTGTCTAAGATTCTAGAACTAGGAGCAGCTCAACCATCATCAGAAGTGGGAAAAGATTGGGAGGGATTTCCTCCGTAAGTGGTACCTACTGGACGAACCTGGGGACTATCAGTGGCTAGATGAATTCTTCAAGATTCTCCTCTCTTCAGACTTCTACACAAAAGGAAGGGAGCCTTAGCCAGATAGTCCCTGAGTCTATGACTCTCTAGTCCCTCTACTCTCTACTCTCTACCCTCTAGTCCCTCGGCCTCTACTATGTCTCCCTCTGGTGGTAGTAGCTTACCAAAGTTTTTGAAATGATATAAATTGTAAATTGTTGAAAAATATAATATGAAAATGTTTTAAGAATCGTTAATAGATATGGTCTTATATAATATAAAAAATTTGTGTTGCGCTTTTGTTTCATGTAATATTTTAATGTTTCCAAACTTTATCATTTAATGGTGACTGGTTCAATTTTCATGGATACGCTATTACTGTGTATTAAATTATTAATATTTAAAATCATGACAATCATTGGATTTTGAGAGATGAACAGTTGGAGTTGTATTTCAGAAGCACTATTGGTTTCAAAAAGCTTTTCTGAAAACTCACTCTGAAAATGTGACACGTTGACGGGTAATTCGATGAAAAGATTAGGTGGTATGTTTTATAAAGATTACGTTACATGTTGTATGTTTTAGAAATTTTATGTTACCATTATAGTAATAAGTATAATTATATACCGTTACAATTTACATTTAACGAAAGCTTTTTAACATCACTCTTAGTAGCAAAGCTAAAAAGAACTATTGAACCGTCACAAAAGATTTCGAGACTGTAAGTTCTGAAAGCCTTAGAGTTAGCCGTTCTAACTTCTATCTATCCAGATTTCAAAGTTTAATTTTAGGTAAGATATCTAGCTTGATGCATCTTGATTTTGTAATGTCAAAAATTTAGTTTAACTTGATTTTGAAATTACAATTTACAATTGGGGTTTTCTTAAATTGGGGTTTCTGTGATTTTGTTAGTAAATATCTATTTTGTTTCATTCTTCAGAAGAACAATGGGGAAAGAGAAAACTCAAGGCCAAGGGCAAGAAGATGGGAAAACTTTAATAGACTGCAGAAAACTAGTAGAAATCCTTGGTTTCACTGATGAGTATCACGATGTTTATGATCCTGTTATCGATGGTGAAAGGAGACTTATATCAATTAAATATGAATTGTCCAGTAAGGAAACTGGGCCAAAGAGGCCTGATTTTATAAAATTTAACCCAGCAGTAGGTGGAAAAACCAATAAAGTTGCTTCGTGGGATGTTGGTTCGGGTTACATAATGTTACCTGAAGTTTTCCCTTGCCCAGAAATTGTCTTGATTTGTGTAGAAAATTATGATGAAGAAAGAAAAGCAATTGTGAATAAAAATAATCAGGAAGAAATTTTATCAATAACCAAGAAAGAATTTTTCAGTTTGCTAGACCTAGGGTTTGACTGACAAAACTGTAATGTCCATATTGACCTGGGATTGCTGGCAAAGCAATATGAGGTAGTCCCGCCACATGAAAAAGATTCATTTATAAAGGGTCTAATAATTGCAGATGAAAAGGGTTCATTGGGTGAGAACCACAAGCCTCCTTATGCTTTTAACATTTTTGTGCCATGGGTTCAGGATACTATATCCTCGCTAGCATTTTTCTTGGGACTGGAAAATAATAGGGAAGTGGGTGCCAACATTTTTCAATTCATTTGGGATATCCATTGTGTCAATGAACCAGTAAGATATAATTTTGTTGGAGACATGGTTCAATCGATGCAAGAACAATTATCATTGATTAAAAGGGGCATTTCTAAGACATTTAGGTTCACAACCTACTTGTGTTATCTTCTGCTAGCCAAGCATGCTGCAATATTAATGAGCAACGGCAACAAGCTTGAAATTCAGAGGGGGGCACCGACAGGTACTCCAAGTCCAATATATAACTGGACACCTTAGATAAGAATGTATGATAACAAAAGTAATTACAGTAATTTTGTAGACTTCTTTTTGGCACCATTGTACAAAAAAATAACAAGCACTCCAATGCCCAGATTGTCTGCTTCATGTAGGGATTGCATCCAACTTGGAAGCACAATTCAATTGGATGACTGGTACTTAATGGAAGAATACACTGTAATAAGGTTTTATGGGTCAGAACTGCAACCCCACAAAATTCCAATGCATGTGATAGATAGATTGTTTGTCGTAGAATATGTAGTACAACTAGAGAGCATAGATAGACTCTCCACTGGCCAATCGAAGAAGAGCATATTCCCTTCCTTACCTTTCTCAATTGGAGGGTTAACATTTGAGAGAAAGGCATTCAAAGTGGCAAAATGTTTTTTAGATATTTTTCAATTTGATTAGAGTGGTATTGGAAGTATGATCCAATCAAAATCATTCAAACAATACTTGTTGCTAATAAGAACTCTGCAAACTTATTTATACATGAAAGTAAACCATTGCTAGAGAAGTTGAAAAACAAGGAGAGCTGGGATGACGTTAGAAAAGAGTTGGAGAAAGTTTCTGGTGAGGAAAATTTTTTAGTTGAACAGTTGTCATCACAAATTATGACAACAATAAACTAGGGCATTGTACAGCCTAGGATGTCCTACAATTTCTATGAAAAAGTTGCTCAGCCATCAAACAAAAAGATACCAAAGAGCTTAGCAGAAGCTTGTAAGGATAGAAAATGGACTAGAATGAAAATGGATGATTTTTGGAGTATGAGAAAGGATCTTGGTGAACCAAAGACCAGTGAAGATCTGGATGAAATAGACAAGGATATAGAGTTTAGCAAATTGTGGAATTTGGAGCATCCTAAAATGGCATATGACACTGAGGATGAATATCCAGACATTGAGGATGATAATCCACCAATTGCATTTACTCCAGGGACTGGGAGTCAGATTGGAACCACCAAGGAATGACATAAAGCATATAGCAGAGGGGCAATCATTGTGGAAAAAATGGTTTATAAAGGTGGTGGTTTGGATCCCACAGGAGAAGGCGTCTGGAATACAATTGAAACAGAAAAAAAGTGCTTATGATCATGGTGCAGGCCTTGGGTCTGCTAGTGTCACTGGTACCAGTGGAACTAACCAACTTATACAACAAGTTCCCTCTCTAAAGAGGGAACTTTATAGTATACAAAATCCCATAGAAGAAGATAGTGTCAAGAAGCAAAAGCTTTCTGGTTCCAGAACACTGACAATAATGATATTCAATCCTAAAGAACTGTTTGCAGTTTCAGGTTCAACAAAACCCTCTAGAAGTTTAAATCCTCAAAGAGCATTAGTTAGATCAACAGACATTGCAAGCTCTGCCTCTGGATCACCTTTCAAACATTCAAATCCTTCTACAACACCATTTTCATTTCAAAGATTTCTATAATAAATTTGTAGAAACAAGAACCAAGAATAAGGAAATAAAGAAGACATTGCATACTCATGCCCTTAATGCAACTGTACAGGAACAACCTGCATCCAATAGGGTTATACCAACATATGACCCAAAAAGAGACATGATGGAGTTTGTGGTTTTTATTCCACCACAAAAAATGGAAACCCACCAGAGAGTCATATAGATCAATCTGAATTTCAAGTTAGCACTCTTGAAATGGATTTTTTCAAAGTTAAAAATGTGGACAAAATCAATGTGTCAAAGTCTACAAACCAAGTGGTCTATAGTGCATTGCTAAAGCTGGAAAGAGAGAAAACCAAGCTCGAGAAAAATATAGAAGAGTTACAGGTAGACATTGGCAATGAAAAAGAAAAGAGGAAAGCTTCAGAGAACAGTTTGAAACAATTATAGAAACTGATTAAAAAATCAACCTCTACATCAGCAGATACAGAGCAAGAATAGGAGCAGGCAGAGGTAGAGCTTAAGGCACTAAGGGGAAAATTGGCAGAAATTAGTAAAAAACTAGAGGAAGAAAGAGTCAATTCAAAAAAGTTAGTTAAAATCGTGGAGAGTAATGCTGCCTCCAACCTGGAATTGCAAAAGAAATTGGAGTCTCAGGTGAATAAAGCAAATCATTGGGAACACAAAGTAGTGGAAGAGAGGGAGAATTTTGAAAAAATGGCAGAAGAACTAAAGAAAGCCAATAATACAATTCAAACTTTAACAAATACTAGTAATAATTTAGTGAAGATTGCAAAAGAACACATTTGGAGCCAAATATTGGTGATGTGTAATAGCTTGTATGAGTGGTTTGAAATGCTTCAAAGTATGAGAGTATGTTATTTGAAGCTCCATAAGAACATTGAACAGAACATGGATGTTGTCAAGAAAGAAAAGGAAGCAAAAGATATTATGCAACAACTCTATAGTAAGAGTGATAGTTGTGTGTGTGAATTTTGTACCTAGCTGTAGACACAACACTTCAGTAAAATATTAGAGGTTAGCAAAAAACCAAAATCATCCAATGAAATGGAAACTAAACTAACCAGGCCATTTATTGCCTTCTAGTAGGTGCGAGTATGATACTCTCAGATCAGACCGAGACCAATGACAATGCAACACCTAAACGAAGGATTTGAATGCAAAGAATGAAAAGATTATGAATGCAAATTAAGCTATATTTTTAGATTTTTTGTGCAATAATATGGAAAAATGTATGAAATTAATCTAGAATGAATGAAATTGGAATGCAGATTTGATCTAAAAATGCTATGAATGACTATGAAACTATGAATAAGAAACTATGTAAAAGCTAAATGATCAACTATGAAAGATCTCACAAATCGCCTGTCGCAAGTGCTCAATCCTTCAATCACCAATTCACCAGAGTAATTGTACAAATTTGAGTGTTCTAATTCTGAAGAGCTGAGCCTTGGTTTTATAGAAATCTAAGGCTTTGGAGGTGCAAGAGAAAAGCCATAAATCACTCTTGATAAACTCAGGTTGATTTTTGAGTTATTAGGAAATTAGAGATAATTAACTCACAAAATCATGCAAAAGCAGACTTTTACTCAAAATAGAGTTTAGATCAAATTTCAACTCATCATCAGATGTTGAGTTTCAATTTAAAATTGATTGTTAATTTCTAGTTGCTTGTTTTTCTAATTGTGCATGATTTATTTATAAATTAATTAAAAATAAAGTGATTTATTCTCAACTTAACTGATTTTTGAAATTAAAAAAATTGATTTATGGGTTAATCAATTATTAAATCAAACTTTTATTTAAAAACTATATTATTAAAAATTGACAACTGACTTTAATTAATTAAATAGGAATTTAATCAATTAGTCACGAGATTTTAGATTTATTGTCAAAATCAAATAATACAACTTAGGAATAAATATAAGTAAATGTAATTAAATAATTAAGTGGTCATATCAAATCTGATTAATTAAATATTCAGAATATTCAATTAATCAAACTTTAGGATAAATAAGATTTATCACCAAATAATTATGAAATTAAAGATAATTAGGATAAATTAGGATAAATTAGGAATATTCAAGGAATATTCTTTGATGTAGAATTTAGGATAAAATCAATTAGGATTCGATAATGTGCAGATGTGCCATAGGTTAGGACTTTGATGTCGATTTCATTCAAATTGAAGATGTAGGAGGTTAATGAACCTATAGCCCATTTTTGGGGTATTACATTTTGCCCCTCTTTGAATTACTGTGCGAAGTGCAGTGGTTCAAAGAATAATTTGTGTATGATGTATGAAACTGATTTGAAAGATTTGAAAGATTTGAAAGATTAACCGATTCCGAGACAAAAACCGATTGAAAGATTTGGAAAAAGATGTCGACCCAGGTCTAGGATGACCAAGAATCGAGATGATGCTAGCTATATCATCAATGAACCGGTGATTACGAAAAAGTGTCAAAATGCCTGATTCTGAACCTTATGATTGTGAAGAAGTGAGTGACCGATTCCAGACCTGAATGTCCTTGTATGAGTCATATTGGTATCACATCTTGAACCCATCAGTTACGAAGAACCAAGGAAATAACACTAATGAACCGATGGTTACGAAAAAGCTGGTATAGTTTACAAGATAGATTTAGGATACCAGATGAATCTGATATGCCCCAAGAGATGAAAGATTTGCCCCAAGCGACGAGGACTTTTGATGAATCGGCAACTAGACATGGTTTTTGTCTTGATTACTGAGGAAATATTGATTACAGATTTAGATTTATAAACTTGAATGATATGCAGTACCATGCCCCCTTCGGGATAAAAATTGAAATCTGACAAGAAAAGTCAGTGTTGTATAGTTGAGAAGCATGTTAATTGATTTGAGAAGTGGTTATACATGTTCAAGAATGCGTTCTGCATCGGGTAGAGGTCCTGAAGACCAAGTTTGACTAGGTTAAACCGTGAGTTGACCATGGTTGACCAAGTTGAAATTTTGATAGTTTGATGTAAGATAATCAGTTAAGTTGAATACTAGATTTCTGTGATGATTGAAGGTTGATTATGCAAGCAGTTAGACATCCTAGGTCCAAAAATTTTAAATCATGATTTTGACATAGTAAATAATCTCATATTTTGATTTTGATCCCGAAAATGGGTTCAAAACATCGAAATTAGCTAGGGGTGCAATTTTTGTGAAAAACGGAGCACTTTTGAAAATTAGGTGAAAAGCTATATAAAGGCCAGAAGGGTCATTTTCAATTCATTTTCACTGTTAACTTTTGAAAACCTTGTGGAGCCCTCTGAGCAAGAAAATGGTAGAAATGAAGGTACCTGTGTCTTCTCACCATTTTGAGCACAATCGAAGGCATCAAAGACCTCGACAGTATGGACATCCGGTAGGTGGACCTCTGTGCTTCTCTAAAAATTCAATTTTCCTTTGTTTATAGCATTTTTAGCAAATTTTTCGTACACTTTCAATTTTTGAATTTTGCATGCACAAAAACTCATACGGCTCTCCAGCGAGACTCGTACGACTTTTCAACTCTAGTTAGGTTGTCATTTCATTAACCCACAAGACTCGAATGAGAGGGACCCAAGAGTCGTATGACATTTTGTCAGGTACCTCCTAACTCATATGAGGAGATATACAGTGTCGTATCATCATTGTTTGTTGTATGGTAACCAGTGAAAACTTGTACGAGTTTTTTTGCCAATCTGCTTTGTCATTTGGAAAACAGTGAGCCCAAAACTCATTTCTAGGGAAAAATTTTAAATTTTTTGATCTATTAGCTTGATTCTTGAGTCCTTAATCTACCTTCTGAAATAGCAAACTATTCAATTCCTGTATTTGTAGCCTATTTTTCAACCAAAGTACTGATAGGATTCCTTGTTTCTATGCTGTGTAGGGTAGATATCCTGATGTTCATGTATGTATTTCACATCTAGCTACTCAGAGACTCTATGTTTCCTTGCCCGATCCAATGAGAGTTCATCTTGCTTCATGTGGATTTGAGTATCTGATCCATTTACCCGAGATTAGGGTAAATCATGGACTCTTGACTGCGTTGATAGAGAGATTTGATTCTAAGACCCAGACATTCCACCTGTCGACCGGGGAGATCACTGTGACTCCAGAGGATGTATACCGAATACTACACATTCCCTTCCATTCAGGTCAGCATCCATCTTATGTGAGTTCAGTGAACTCTAGATTACTAGCATTCAGACGTCTCTTCAGAGATGACACTCAGTTGACTGGTTCTATTTCCTGGGAGACCTTGGTACAGTGCTGTGGTCAGACCCATATATTAGAGTGCATCCTTGCTGGGATGATAGGTGGTATTATCATGTTTGACTGTCAGCAAAATGATCTTCTGATGGGCTGGGCCCCGATGGTTGCACGTTTGATGGTGATTCCTTCCAAGTTAGCCTGGGGTCAATGTCTTCTAGCCCACATGTTCTCTGAGATGCATGAGGTAGTGTATCAGGAAGGCAAGACTTTTGCTGCTGGTGCTCTAGTTTTACATATCTTGGCATGGGAGCATATCCCAGTTTTGAGACCAGTGTGCCAGTCATAGAAGCAGCCACAGGAGCCTGTAATTTATATTTATGATGGATATGTTATACAGGGTTGCATGGGTCATGTAGAGTACTGGAGATAGTGTTTGGATGACATGACATTTGTACGATAGAGGCCCTATGTAGATATTGAGCCTTGGCCTACTGCACAAGAGTATTTTAGTTTCTTCTTTCAGAGCCGGGTGTTGATAGGATGATCATCCTCTGTACTGGAGAGATTTCTTACTACCAGGGTTTGGCGATAGTTTGGATGAGTGCAAGATGCACCTCAGAATTATGCCATGTATGCTTGAATAGCCCCTGAGCTCAAACTTGGATGGACCCCGAGGCTTTCTTATGCCTTGTGTTCACAGGAGTACATTGGTATTATTGGTAAAGACTGGGAGTACAGACCACAAGTTGTTGATATCAGAGTGACAGATGGTTTTATTGCATGGCTTGCTGACCACCCGATCCATAGGTTCTCTAATCCTATACAGTTGATTCCTTCCATGGAGGAGGCTATGGATGTCACTGGTGCATTGATGAGATAGGGTCTGAGACCCACACAGGTTCTGATTGTGCACCCCACACCTTCGAGACCGAGAGTGATGGCTCCCCCATAGAGACCATCAGGATAGATGAGGCTCCCATGTCTCACTAGTTTCATAGTAGGTAGGTCTACAGGTGCACAGAGATGGACTAGGGGAGAGGGTGGTACTTTAGGTAGTGTTGGTACTATTGAGGAGGTACTTGCAGCTGAGCAGGTCATAGGTGGTGATTTTGATCCCTTACAGGAGGATACCGGTTTTGATCTTGGTGCAAAGGTTAGACGTCATAAGGTGCAAAGAGAAAAGACCACAGAGTAGCCTATTAAGGATACTGACATGTCGGTGGCAGATGCTAATCCTATTGTTCCACTGACCACATAGGAGATTGTGAGGAGACTCATATTACAGGTCTGAGACCTGAAGGTTTGCAGTGCTCACTGGGAGGAGAAGTTTCTAGAGGTAGATAGACAACGTACTGAGCTTCATGGTGAGGTTCAGAGATTACAAGCAGAGGTTATTCATCAGACCTCTAGATTTGCCTATTATGTTTGTGCATACTACACTGCGGTACCACTTTCTCAGAGAGTTCCTTCATACTCTTAGTATATGAGAGCATTAGAGGGAGCAAGAGCACCTAGAGTCGAGGCAGTACCAAATGCATCACCACCACCCCCACCAGACGGAGAGGATCAAGTCGACAGCTGATCTGTCATGATATTCTGATATTTTTGTTTCTCTTTTGATATTGTTCTGACTTTTGATAGCTCACATGAGCTCATTCTTGTGTACATTGTGTCAGTAGTGCACCCCTGACTATTTCGAGTTTAATGATATATATATGAGATCGAGATTTTTGGTTGTGACTTCATTTGTACTTGTCATGTTTTTTATGTATGATGATATCATGTGATGTAAATGCTATGAGTAGAGTAGAATGTATGTATGGATTCATGCAATGCAATGATTTTCTTTCATATGTATGAATGTTATGTAAATGTACTTGATTATGAAAAGTGTATGTATGGAAATGTATGTAATTCAATAGATGGAATGAATGATTATGAATATGTAATGAAAATTCAATGATACACATGATATGTTTTGCAGGTATTGATGAAGACAAGTACTCAGTCTTATGTCAAAATAGATGTTTAACCTAGGATTGTGACTACTTGCATTTATGTGAGAAGACCTTCGTATGAGATTTAGCTCTTCATTTGCAGTTTAAGTATAGTTTTGAGAAGGATTGTTAAAGATTGTCAAGCAATTTGTGAGATCATGCAATCATGCAAAGTGTAAAATGACAGGCAAAATGAAATGCAACCTAAGACCTAGGACCTAGTCACTGATCATGAGTCGGTCATTTGTCATCATTGAGTTTTTTAGGTAACGGGATAAATCAATACAATGCCCACTAGTTAGGAAACTATGAACATATGAATATTGATTTTGTATGCTCAAGAATCAATACAACACCCATTGGTGAGACAACCATGGACATATGAATATTGATTTTATTTTCAGAATGTCAGATTAGATATAAGCACCAAGGCACAAATGCCAGGATGACCTAAATATCATGTCCATTTTGATATAGCAATTTGTATAAGCATTATAACATAAATGTCGTGATGACCTTAATATGCCTTGCGTAACAAACACATCAAGCAGTCAAGAGATCATTCTAAATCCAGCGTGAATTACCCGTAGTGACCCTTTATCGTTCACATCCTTAGGTAAGATCGTGTTTCACAATAGGAGAAAGAACTTACTCAAAAAGACAATAGTTAGATCAAACTTCCTTGAATTTTCTAGGTATCAATGGTTGAGGTACGCATGGCCATCCAATACGAGATAGAGGCTCTTACAAATGGACACCATTTCAATCCAGAATTTCCAAAGTTGTTAGATTTTCACATACAAGCAGAAGACAAAGAAAAGATTATGCCCCCAGTCATCACTCCCTAAATCTTGTAAAGGACATCATCGAAGAGCTCGAAGGGACACAATATGCAAAAATATCAATGCGAATCAGTAAGCATACAAGGAGATAAAAGCATGTAAAGAGCATAGATTATTTTCAATTTGTGTTTGATTGTGTTGTTGTAGATGCAAAATCCTTTCTGGAGATGAGACAGACTGACTGACTCAAAGGAAGCTTCAAAGGACTTTGACTAGATATCACTCATCTAAGATGTACTGGAGGCCATAGGATATGACATTGATTGCCCCCAAGTGTTAGGCATTGATAGGATACAAACGCATGAGCCAATTGGTGTACCAACTGACTTATTGAAAATAGGAAAGCAGGAACAAACCGGGAGATATGTACAAACTAAAGCGAGACTGAAAGCTGGGAAAGACCAAAATTGCACTGATAGATGGAGCATTTTGAACAAGTGGCATCTATTTGTCAGGTTTTCACCATCTTGGTAGAGATGCTATTTTTGCTACCAAGGTGCCTATTTCTAGGTTTTCACCAAGGCACTTTTTCTTTTTCTCATTTTTTTGTATTTTTCATTTTTCCAATTTTTTTGTACTTTTGATATATTTTTTTTTTTTGTGAATCATCAAGGTGCCCATTGCTAGGTTTTCACCAAGATGTTCATTTTTTCAGGACTTTTTTCAATTTTAAATATATTTTTAAGACATTTTACCATACACTGAATGCCTTAGGCATAAAATTTCTTTAGATGGAGAACGTTGATTAGTTCTCGGAGCTGTTCTCCTTCAGTCGTTGAGAGTTGATAGGCACCAGAGCCAAAAGTAGCAGTGATTACAAAGGGACCTAGCCAATTGGGTTCAAACTTCCCCTTGCGCTCTCTATGTGATTGATTTTTAGGATTCTCTCTCAAGACTAGATCGCCAACCTGAAATTCTCTATGTCTGACTTTCTTGTTGTAGCCTCTAGACATTCTGTTCTGATATACTCTAAGATGATCATACGCTTCTTGTATGTGCTCATCTAGTAGTTCAAGTTCTTGCAACCTAGACACTCTGTAGTCATCATCAGTTACTAGACCATGCATTTTGATTCTTAGTGATGGGATTTCAACCTCAATAGGCAGTACTGTATTAGACCCATAAACCAAAGCGAAAGGTGTAGCCCCAGTAGGCATTCTGATACTTGTTCTGTAGGCCCAGAGAGTTGGATTGATCATGAGATGCTAGTCTCTTCCTATTTTATTAATTGTTCAGTGCAAGATTTTCAATAGATTCTTGTTAGAAGCCTCTGCTTGTCCATTCCCTTGAGGATAGTAAATAGATGACCAATGTTGTATAATCTTGAATTTAGCACATAGATCATCTAAGTCTTTGTTCTTAAATTGTCCACCATTATATGTGATTATAGAATGTGGAATACCATACCAACATATGATGTAGTTCAAGATGAACATAGATATTTGTTTTCTAGTTGCTTGTATCAAAGGGACTACTTCTACCCATTTTGTGAAATAGTTTGTAGCTGTAATAATATGGGTATGTCCATTAGAAGAATGAGGATGTATGGCTCCTATAAGATCAAATGCCCATTGGTGAAAAGGCCATTGTGTAGTAAAGGGAATTAGATCCCTCCCTAGAGCATGAATTAAGTTACCATGTACTTGGCACTTTTGACAATTCTTAGCAAACTTGATAGACTCTTTCTCCATTTTAGGCCAATAGTACCCAGCCTTAATAATTTTTTGAGCTACTATTAAACTGTTCAAGTGTGACCCACAAATACCATCATGGACTTCTTTTAACGCACATTGAGACTCTTCCCGTTCTAAACATCTAAGTAGTGTACCATCTAGACATCATTTGTAAAGATCATGACCAATGATGACATATCGGGAGGCATTTTGGATAAGGTATCTCTTTTCATGATGGTTAAAGGTATCGGGAATGATTTGATCTTTAAGATAAGAGAATAGGTTTTTATATCTGGATGAATCATGACCTACAACAGTGCAAATCATGCGGGTTTCAGGGGAATCATATGCAGGATAAGATAGTGCTTCCACAAGGAACTCATAGCATAGCTCATGTTTAGGCTGCTATAATAACGTAGCTAATGTTGCCATTGCATCAGCAACCTTATTCTTTGTTCTAGGTATTTGTTCAAATGTGATAGATATGAAATATGTCTTTAGATCATCTACCATTCTCTTGTATGGAATGAGCTTTTCATCATTTGTTTGATACACATCATTGACTTGATGGATTACAAGTTGTGAGTCTCCATCAATGTGTAGTTTTGTTACTGTCCACTCAATTGCTATTTTCATACCATTCAAGAGGGCTTCATATTCAGCAATATTTTTTGTGCAAGGAAACTTGATGCGAAATGCCTTTGGGATTGAGTATCCTTGAGGAGTTATAAACAATATACCTACTCTAGATCCATTATGTGTATAGGAGCCGTCAAAGAATAACTTCCATTCTCTAGAAGAAAGATTCATGATAGAGGAATCTAGAAATTCTATTTGCATAGGAGTATCACCAAACAAAGTTGCATCTGTTAATTGATCAGCAATTACCTGTCCTTTGATAGCTTTTCTTTCAACATACTCAATGTCAAATTCACTTAAGAGCATGACCCATTTGGCTAATCTACCCATGAGGGCAGCTTTGCTCAATAAGTATTTCAATGGATCTATCTTAGCTACCAATTGAGTGGTATGAGCTAACATGTAGTGTCTCAGTTTCTGTGATGCAAAGATCACAGCTAGACAAGCTTTCTCAATCATTGAATAGTTCTTCTTGTATGCAACCAATGTTATACTAATATAGTATATAGGTCTTTCTTTCTTGTTCTCATCATACTATGCTAGCAATGCCCCCAGTGATGTATATGTGGCGGAGACATATAAGATCAAAGGCTTCCCTTGAATAGGAGGCATCAAGATAGGAGGATTTGATAGATATTTCTTGATATGATTAAAATTATTTTCACATTCCTCACTCCATGTAAAGGTCACACCCTTATGTAATGTCTTTATAAAAGGTTGTGATATGTCTACCAACTGAGATATGAAGTGTCTGATAGACTGAACTCTCCCTTGCAATGTTCTCATTTGACTAATATTCTTCGGGGGTTGCATCTCCATTATTGCTTTTACTTTAGCAGGATCAACTTCAATTCCCTTCTTTGAAACTATGTATCCTAAGACTTTTCCAGAGATGACCCCAAAAGCACACTTCTTAGGATTCAGTCTAAGACTAAATTTTTCCATTCTATCTAGTATCTTGCTCAAGTCATTTAGATGTTCAACTCTAATCATAAATTTTTCTAAAGTATCATCAACATAATCCTCCATAGTTTGGTGCATCATGTCATGAAAAATAGAAGTCATAGCTCTTTGATATGTAGCACCAACATTCTTAAGCCCAAATGGCATGACATTCCAATAGAAGGTACCCCATGCACATGTGAAAGTAGTTTTCTCCTGATCTTCTAGAGCAATTTTTATTTGATTATATCTAGAGAAACCATCCATTAAAAAATACATCTCAAAACCCACAGTCATGTCCACTATCATATCAATGTTAGGTAGTGGAAAATCATCCTTAGGACATGCTTTGTTTACATCTCTAAAATCTATGCACACTCTTATAGATTTGTCTGGTTTAGAAGTAGATACAATATTAGAGATCCATTCAACATAATCAATAACATAGATGAACCCAACTTTTAGTAGCTTCTCTAATTCAACTTTTACCAAGAGTGCAACATGTGGATCTTTCATCATTGGTCCTAACCTGACACTCGAGTTCAAAGGTGATATTACAACTTAAGACATTCAATTCGTGAATAGGCTCAATGTCATCGTGGAAGTCCACTTCAGCAATTGGTGGATCAGACTCGATAAGTTCATCATTTCACTCTAGAATTACGTTGGGTTTAGGTGCATATTGGTGAATAACATCAACATTCTTCTCTATAATAAGTTCATCTAGTTTTGGAATGACTCCCCATTCATAGTCATTTGATTCATCTTCTGTTTCTTCATCTAGACCTCTAGGAAATCTAAGAACATGAGTAAAGTCAGGATGAATACCCCAAGAAGGGTTACCCTCAGATTCTGATTTGAATTCATACTCATGGGAATCTGTCTCAAAATAGCTACTACCCTCCTCTTTGTCTATTTGATTTTCTTTGAGATTAGTTGGTTCTTGTGTTGCCACTATCTCTTGCTCTATAGTAGGTTCTTGTGTTTCTACTACATTAATTCTTTTTACTGGATCATCTTCAGCTTCAAGGAGGTCTTTTATTTCTATAGGAAAATGCTCATAGGCAATGAGATCTTCAGTGGTGTCTGAATCATCACTATCAGTTTGTTATGTTGTTTCTCCCTTTAGTTGATTTGCTACGAAGGGCTCAACCTGTTCTAAAACATGTGGGGAGTTCTTGCTAAGATAGAAAGGTTTCTTCGTGTATCCTAGACCTGTTGTATTCTTGTTTTCTTAGCCACGATGATCAAGAGGTGATAGAAGACCTTTACCCTGTAGTCCTAGAGGTCCTTTTCCAGTATATCCCATTTTTGTGATCAATTTGTCCCCTGGGCCATATGACTTAGAAGGGATATTCGGTATTTTAGCATCACATTTTTGAACTACTTGAGATTTAGGTTCATCTTTGTATAACCATGCGAGCACAACTTTATCTTCTTCAAACTCCTGTTTAGATACTTGTTTGACAAAAAAATTTCCTTTATATGCTTAAAGAGGTTTGTTAGACTCCTTTTTAGAGTATTTTAGAGTTTTTCCATAGGACTTAGGCGAGATAGGGAGAGACGTCAAAGATAAGACTAGCTCTATAGTATATTCTCCCATACCATTTTCTTTGATCTTAACCTCTTTAGCAATGTCTTCCATCTTGGATGTTGAAGCTACATCTATTTGCTTAGTGGAAGATTCTTTATTATTGGGAACAAGTTTATCAACACTCTCTTTCAAGGTATTGCAAGTGGTGGATATGTCCACTGGAATAGTGACCTCTACTCCTTCATAAGGAAATTTCAAACATTAATGGAATGTAGAAGGAATAGCTTTCATTTCATGTATCCAAGGTCTCCCTAGAAGGATGTTGTAAGCCAAAGGTAGATCAAGAACTTGACATATAGTATCTCTGATTACTGGACCTGTTCTGATAGGTAAGACAATAATGCATTTAGAAGATCTCTCTTGTTCATCATAGGCTTTTATAGTTATCTTCTTTCTAGGATCAATAGCCAATTTTGAAAATCCCAATTGTGTGATCAAGTTGTAAAAACAAGTGTTTAGGCCAGTGCCCCCATCTTTCAACACGTGTTTGACTCTATGGTTCTGGATCAAGGCTTCTATGTGCAAGGGTTGGTTATGCAGATGACTCAAGGAGTTGTCATCTTCCTCTAAAAAGGAAATATACTGCGAAGATGTAAGATGACCACCATAGACTGGAATCTGTCTAAATCAAGGTCGCCAGGAACATTGGATCCAAGTAGAGCTTTGTCTAGAATGGCTCGATGAGTTGGGGATATCTGAAGCAACTCAAACATTGAGATCTTAGCATTTGTGTGCTGGAGTTGTTGAACAATATTGTATGAAGTAGGCCTCGTGTCTTTAGCATTTGAAGATTTAGATGTAGCCTTTTGTTTAGAAGCAGATGAAAGATTGAAAGGCAGCTTAGGGACATTGGATGAATTTGGTATTTGTCCTTGTAGGTGTGCTTGAGCTTGTGATCGAGTAACTGCATTAGCTGATTGATTTTCTCTATCTCTTCTTACAATTGTGATGACATTGCAACGCTTAGATAGACATGGTTCAACCATATTGATGACAACATTGTTTCTGGAGTATGCATAATTAACTTTAGCACCCATATTAGGCTGAGAAGAAGAATCTTCTTTACCATGTTTAGGAAATGGTTCTGTGAATGTTGTATGATCATTATTGCTCTTATGATTGTCAATCGTGATATCTCCATTATCAATTTTGTCTTGTATGACGTGCTTCAAGTGGACACAGTTATTAGTCTTATGACCTTTATTGCGATGGAATTCATAGAAATCATTCTCTCTCCACCATTTTGGTTTAGGTTCAGGATCAAAGACTTTCATCTCAGGCAAGTAGATGATTTTGTTTGCCAATAGAGTTTTCATGGTAGATTCCAAGGATTCTCCAAGAGGAGTGAATTTGCGATTAGGATCTGTAGCCCAAGGTTTGTAATCAGATGACTTTTTGTTGGACTCTGTTGCTTTAGCTTTGGAAGCTTTGATGGCTTGGGTACCAACAATGAGATTGAAAGCAGGTTCCTTAGATGGGGCATGGATATTATCAACAATGCCATATGTGACAATGCCTTTATTCTTGTTCCAATTTTTGTTCTTGTCTTTAGAACTAGATCCAGATTCATACTTGTCCTTTTGAAGTGTGATGTCTCCTTTTTTCACAAGTACTTTCTCAATTTTGATCGCATTATCTACCATCTTGTCAAAAGATGTATGATTTTGTATTTGTAAAGGGTAGTTGATTTCTGGAACAAGATTGTTGATGAAGATTTCTAGCTTCTCAGTTTCAGGAATGGGTCTAGCATATAGAGAAAATTTTTTCCTCCACCTCTTGAGAAATGTCAGGAATGGTTCTCTTGGATACTGTTTCAGATTGCAGATGTCGATCATGGTGACCAGATGTTGAATATTGTAGAAGTATTGTTGATAGAATAGTTTGATTAACTCCTCAAAATTTTTGATAGTAGGAGGCATTCTAGAGAACCAATGAATGGCTCCTCCTCCTAGAGATCAAGGGAAAATACACATTAAGTAGGTTGGTTCGTGCATAAACTCCATAGATTGAGTACATAATTCTCTAACATGATCTTGAGGGTTAGAGTTTCCATCACACTTATCATATTTAGGCATCTCCACTCTTTTAGGGAATGGCGACATGTACAAGTCTTTATCAAATGGAAAAGGACATAGAGCTTCCATGGAGAACTCCTTAGGTCCCTTTTCTTTTTCAAGTTTGTTAAGTTTGACTTGCATCGCATGCATCTATTTCATCATAGCCATGATGGGAGTTTCTTCCTCATGTGTAATAATATTTTCAACATTAAAGTTTGGAGGAAGTTTAGCTCCTTGATGAGCTAACTCTAGAAAGTATGCTTCTCTATCTTCTTTAAAGAAATGCTTCATCATTCTTTTGAAGTTATCATCATTTTGATATTGGGCAACTTCAGAAGGTGTAGGCTCTTGATCCATACCTTGTTGAGATTGATGTCCTTGGGACCCGTGATGTGTCCCTCCGTGAGACATGTTAAGAGTTTTAGGGCTCCCTGGATTAGATTGAGGAGGGGTTTGTTGATTACCTTCGTGAGTTGATGGAGGGGGTATGTAACCAGTTTTCAATCAAAAATTGCCAAGACCGTCATCTTCGTAAAGACCAGAATTGTAGAGTTGGTCAAGAGTTGGGGCTTGGAGAGTATTCAGAGGTATTGTATGGGATACCTCTCTAGATTTCTTGTGTGATGAAGCTCTAGTTTCCACCATTAACCTTGGGTGAAGCAAAAGAATAAGATGAAGACAACTGAAGAATGAATTGATTCAAGAAGATTGAATGACACAACCTTGTCAAGATTGAAGTGATTAAAGATTATATCAGATGTAAATGAAGGATACTGTGCCATGGTAGTGTGGGTAGACACCCAATAGATGGCAGGCACAAGCTCACAACACTTAGCCATTTAGCAAGAAGACTGAATTTGAAGATAATGTTGACAAGGTTTTGACACAAGATGAAAAAGACTCAAATCGATAACTCAGAAGGAAAGATCAAACTCAAAGGCCCACTTGATGAAAATGAATGAATTTTTTCTAGTTTCTACTTTTTTCCTGACACAGTGATTGGCTCGACAGATTCTAGAAATAGGCTGTAAAAACCAAGTCTCTGACAATTTTGACAACTTTGTGACAATTTTTCTCAAATGACTTTCTGCAGGATCGTACAATAGTGGGTATGCTATGAAATGATTTTTGGAAAACTCATACGACAATTGCAAAGCTCGTACGACAGTTGATAGCAGGATTTTGACTTTTTGCTTTTGATTGGTGGCAAAACTCATATGACACTATACAAGCTTTCATACGACAATACAGGGGTTCTGAAATGATAATTACCAAAACTCGTATGACTTTCTGACTTGATGGGATGAATTTTGACTCCAGAAAGGATTTTTACTTCAGATTTTGCAAATTTTTGGTTTTCAGTTTCAGATTGTTCACAAATTTCTTTGTCCAGGTTTGAAGATTTTTCTGAGATCATTCATTTTCAGTAACCAAATAGATAAACAAGCATGCAAAACAACAAGCAAGTGATTCCAAGCACGTCTGAAAACAATGAACAGGGGACAAAGAAATCCTACACATGAAAAATCAAGTGACTGAATGTACTAATCCCTAGGAGTGCTAATTGTGTATGTTCCAAAAAGTTTTTCAGTAATGCACATATTCCTAGAAAAAAGAAAATTTGGCCTCACTAGGGTTTGTAGTAATGGTTTGACTCTGCAACTTTTATGATCTCAAGAGGGCAAACTCCAATCTAGGTGCATCGGGGTTTTGACACAGTCTGAGAAATTAATCAATCAGGAGCTGCTAGGGAGATCTGACAGCCCAACAAGAGACCACACCTGTGAAGATTTCCTCCATAAGGATATTTATATAGCGGTTGCTGCTACCATGGCGAAAATGGCTATTACTACTTGAGGTTACGTCCACGTGGTTGACCCAATTAAGGGAATGTCCACTATTGTTAACCCTCTCTAAAGCTGACTCACAAGAGATACCACATGGAGACTGGTTCTAGATTTAAGGATCTGAGTTTCTGATACTACCCAAAAAGGGAGTAGAGCATAGTCCTCTAGCCTTTTCACTTTTAACCAAAATAGAGCACACAGATTAATCCGACACACTATGACCGAGATTATTTCACAAAGATCTATGACATCAACCGCTTATGATATATCAACCCCTCTGGAGAGAGAATGTATCAATCAAAAGTTGAAGACACACGAATCTAGTAGAACGTGAAACTCTCTTAGTAACCTCCCTACCTACAAGGGGATCCTTCGTCAAGAAGAGCTTCACATGCATGAACAAGTGGGAAAAGCCCACTCTCTCGAGATCATCCACAAATAGTGTTCATAGGGCCTATTTACTGTGTAATAGATATGCAGAAAGAAAATCTATATTCATTTTATAGCCCAAAATGAAGTCCGTGATATGAAAGCAAGAAAATCACACAAGCTTGACACGTGAGAGTTTATTTTAATCCAAATCGAAATGTTATCAGTTTGAGAAGAATACCTGAATTCCTCGCAATGCGCTTAGTAGATTTTTACCTATTTTAGCAGCTTAGTTGCGCTTTTCCAATCAGATTCAACAAGTATCAGTAAAAAATAGAATATTTCAATTGTTAGGGTTAGTTGTTAGTCCAAATTTAAAAACCAAATCTAAAAAACTGCCAAAGATGCTGAAACAACAATTGAATTCTGGAGTCAAAACTTGTACGGTTGTGGGTGTCTTATCATACGACAATCGGGCTTCCAAATGATAGTGTGTACTTTCTGATACCAGCCTTGAAATCTAAACCTATCGTATGACAGTGGGTACCTCCTAGCATGACTTTCTGACAAAAGTTGTACGAAAAATGTACGGACAAAAAATAAAAATTGCAGTTTTAACCAGAAAATGACAAGAAATTGATAGGAATGGAATGGAAACCCATTTCAGGGCCCCACGGTGGGCACCAGAAATGTGTGTGTGAATTTTGTACCTAGCTGTAGACACAACACTTCAGTAAAACATTAGAGGTTAGCAAAAAACTAAAATTGTGCAATGAAATGGAAACTAAACTAACAAGGTGATTTACTGCCTTCTAGTAGGTGCAAGTATGATACTCTCAGATCAGACCGAGACTAGTGACAATGCAACACCTAAATGAAGGATTTGAATGCAAAGAATGAAAAGATTATGAATGTAAATTAAGCTATATTTTTGGATTTTCTGTGCAATAATATGGAAAACTTTATGAAATTAATCTATAATGAATGAAATTGGAATGCAGATTTGATCTAAAAATGCTATGAATGACTATGAAACTACGAATAAGAAACTATGTAAAAGTTAAATGATCAACTATGAAAGATCTCACAAATCGCTTGTTGCAAGTGTTCAATCCTTCAATTGCCAATTCGCCAGAGTAATTGTGCAAATTCAAGTGTTCTAATTATGAAGAGTTGAGCCTTGGTTTTATAGAAATCCAGGGCTTTGGAGGTGCAAGAGAAAATCCATAAATCACTCTTGATAAACTCAAGTTGATTTTTGAGTTATCAGGAAATTAGAGATAATTAACTCACAAAAATCATGCAAAAGCAGAGTTTTACTCAAAATAGAGTTTAGATCAAATTTCAACTCATCATCAGATGTTGAGTTTCACTTTAAAATTGATTGTTAATTTCTAGTTGCCTGCTTTTCTAATTGTGCATGAGATTTTAGATTTATTGTCAAAATCAAATAATACAATTTAGGAATAAATATAATTAAATGTAATTAAATAATTAAGTGGCTGTATCAAATCTGATTAATTAAATATTTAGAATATTCAATTAATCAAACTTTAGGATAAATAAGATTTATCGCCAAATAATTATGAAATTAAAGATAATTAGGATAAATTAGAAATATTCAAGGAATATTCTCCGATGCAGAATTTAGGATAAAATCAATTAGGATTCGATAATGTGTAGATGTGCCTTAGGTTAGGACTTTGATGTCGATTTCGTTACAATTGAAGATGTAGGAGGTTAATGAACCTATAGCCCATTTTTGGGGTATTACAATAGTTATCTATCAAACAAGGGAATTAGCAACCGCCTTGATGCCTCAGTAAAGGTATCAAGTATCATTCAAAAATGTGAGAAGCTAAGGGAAGCACAAGAATTGGATGACAAAGCTAAGAAGAAGATTAGAAAGATGGAACAAAGGAAAGCAAATATGGAAAGTCTTGGTTTGCCTAAGGGATTTGACACAAATAACTTCATTGGAAGAGAAAATTACAAAATAAGGTTGCAGGACAAAATAAATACTGATTTACGCTTTCTTCCTATAGACATATCTCCTGATACATTCATGGATTTCATCAAACCAGTGAGAACTTTGAATGGAGTTTTAGAAGCAACAGTGATGTCAAGTCACACTTCCAAATATGAATTGCTAACGAAGTTGCAGGAGTGTGACTATACTATGAACCAAATTGTTCTGCCATCAGAGGATGTTTGGACTGGCCTAGAAAGATTGCTCTGAATTTTGAACTACTGTAAATTGTAATATATTGCAAATGAATACAAAACAAATTGAACTACTATAAATTGTAATATATTACAAATGAATACAAAACAAATTGTGCTCTATCTAATTTTCATGTTTTCCAATTCAATGTATGTTGAGTTACTCTATTTTATTCAGTTATTCTTAGTTGACTTACTCTGTTATATGCTATTGGAATACAAAATTTCATTCAAGAATTTCAAATTCAAATATGAATGATCATTGATGATACAATAAAAAGTTACAAACTACACTCTACAGTAATAATACATTCTTTCTTTTCTAAAATAAACATTGAATGATAGCCACAAGATATAGTAGTTAATAAGTTCTCAAAAAATACCTATTGATTGAAACTACTAATTTAGTAGAAATTTCCTAAATTTGCCAATTCATCTATGCATCGTCATCATCATCCAATTATGGTATTCCAGTTTATTCATTGTTCTCTTCATTTTCGTTTGTGTCTTCTTCACTCTGAGTCTGACCTCTGCTTCTATGACTCCCATCACCACTTGTACTTGTCCCACTCGGAGTTGCTGTCAGAGGTTGGTTAATGGTGTTGCCCAACCCTCTTCTTTTGCATCTTTTCTTCTAGATTTCCATTGCTTTTTGATAAGGAAAAGTATTGACATCATATCTAGATGTGTAGACCCTCAAGCATGATTCCAAATTCTTGTCTAGTTTGTTTCTTAGCTTTGATTTTAGGAAGCCCAAAGCACTGAAAACTCTCTCATCCTCCACTGAACCCAATATCATGGTCTGACATAGATCAGCAAGCTTGAAGAACTCTAAAATTTCTTCACGCAACATTGTGCTCTATTTTAGTTATGTCCAAATCCTTGTTGTTGAGCCCTCTTCATGTGGGTTATGCATTAATTGATATTGATGCTTCATAGTCTTTGCAAAAGTGCCTGATTGCTGTCCAAGAAGACCCTCATCTAAAATTCCATTGATAGTCACTCCATTGAATTCTACAGATTTGCAAAATTCCTTTATCAAAGTCATCAGCCTATTACGATAATCTTCCTTGGATTTTAAGGTCCAATATTGAGGAAACATAATTGCCATGGCCTCAAGCAGTTGTTCATATGGGAATCGGGATCTTATTTCAGAGGAAACTTTATAGGCTATGTCCCTTGCATTACTTGCTATAGACTCGACGATCTTGGTAAACTCTTCCCTTGTAACTCTTGTAGCTCGCTTCTTTGGGGCACTGTAGTACATTGGTATCTGAAATCCCCTTACACAAACACATAAATCCCCATTTTTAACAATCTTTAAATAATTATCAGGATTGTTCAAATCTATTAGTTTCCGCCAATGATTAAATCTTTCATCAGATAAATTTAGGTCATTTCGATAGAGACTATCCAGGGCTTGGCATGACATTTTATGCAAGTAAGCATATTTTGCAATATACATGGCTCTTTGCTGGGCTTTTTTCATAATGAACGTCATTTCTTCTAGCATGGGAAGAAGAGATGCTAAAGTCAAAAGTGTCTCTATATTGCTTAACCTCTGAAGCAGGTCGCCACATCTCTAATTTTCTGCATTGTCCCGATTTTCGTACATCAGTCTAATCAAAGATTGATATTCAAAAAAAACTCGACGCGTTGGTCCATCCAAAGAGATCCATCTGGTATCAACATATTTAATAAGCTTGTTTCCATTGGTAATTCCATCAGCAAAGTGTTGAAATTCCTTAAAATGTTTGGGACTTCGACAAAAATATGAGTACAAATCTCTTACTAAATCTTCAACCTTGTTTACTAAAGGGAACTTCTTCACAACTCTAAAAGCAAGATTCATCTTGTGGGCCATACAGTGAATGCCAACAACATATGGTGAACAAGAAGCCTGCATCTTTTTGCAAAGACCATTCCTTTGACCTTGCATTACTAAAGCTCCATCAGCTCCAACACAGATCAACTTCTTCGCTATTGTCAATTCATCCATACCTCCATATTCAATTAAATGGCTCTTTACTAATGGAAATAAAGTTTCTGATGTCGTGTTGTCCCTTGATTTTGCAACAGCTAGTAGATGTGGTTGGCAGACATTATTCTGTATAGTATAAACATGCATGCATACCCATGATGTATTATCTATTGTCGTAACTTTTTCTAAGGACAGTGCAATAAAGGTTGACTCTTTTATTTTTCTCTGTACATCCTCTATTTCAACGTAGGCAATACAACTTGCCAATTCCCATTCACTGTTTATTGACCAATGAGTGACAGGATAGTTAGGAACTTTCAAAAAGTGTAACAAACAACTCATTTCAAGATAGTCTATCATTGGACGCCCTCTGCTCAATATATGGAAAACATTACTTAATTGAACAACTTTTTCGCATTCTTCTACTTCACTTGCTTTTGCAAAAATAGCATTAATAGAACCTTAAACTTCACCAGGCTTTGTCTTAAATTTGTAAAACAAATAATATTCCTCAGCATTCCTTTTATGTTGACATTGCTTCTTTGTTTTATATCTTACCACTTTTATTTCCTTCCCATTAATAGTTGAGGTTTTGTAAACCTTACCAACATGTTTCTCTATGGTGTCTAGTTTAGGTTGCAACCGCTTTTCCTTTTTATACTTCCAACTACAAATCGTACATCTACATTCTACTAGTGGCTCAGCTACAATTGGATTGTCCATGGGTTCAATGAATGGATACTTTTCCGCCCAATCAAATTTAAATCTCCTCGACATTTCCCATTGACGATCAATTTTTTCTTTTGATTTTCCTCTCCCTTTAGTGTTACTGTTAATTGAACCAGCATCATCACCGAAGTCGATCGATTCATCCTGGTACTGGTTATTTACTTGAAATTCTTCTTCAAGGTAATCTTCATCAGATATGTCAGGTTCGGCAACTTCGTCACCAGATTTATTAGGCTCCCCAATTTGTTCATTAGACTCCTGTGTAGGTTGAGAACCTTCAAATTGTATAGGTTGCTCTAATGATGTACCTTCCTCACTTTGACCAACACTATTGCGTCTACGCACACTAAAGTATGAAGATATATTTCTACATTTCATTGGCCTCTCTTGGACATCTCCACCTTCAATAGTCCTCTTCCTATTTAACTTTGACTATGACATCTTCAACAAATTATGGCTGCAATAAAATTTTACTTGAATAAGATACTACAGATTGGTAGTTGTTCAATACCGATCACAGTTGTGAGCTCAGAATCAACTAAATCTCTTGAAGTCTCCTTCTCTCCATCTTTTTTCAATAATGAAACTCATATCTCTTAAATAGACAACTACAAGTAAACCATTTTCATATCAACCATCAAATTTTGCCTCATAATATCCATCGTCCATTTTGGCGAAGGGGTTGACCATTTCTTATGATAACAACTAATATTTGGTGAACCCGCGTATTTTCAAATAATTGACTGGGCAAATAGGGTGGGAATTTGGGACACGATTAAGTATGATGCATGGTGAATTGGGTCCTAGTGTAAATAAAAATTTTACTTGGGACAATGGGCCTTTGGCAAATGTTGATCCTCGATGAAGACAGCCAATTTAATCCATGGTGAATAAGAGTGAAATAATAATAGAAATATGGGCGAAGAACCCAACTACTATACTGAAATTACGTAAAAATAGTGACGAACAATCTGACCACTATATGAGCATTTTATAAAATCTGGGTGAACCGGTCAACCACTATACGAGCATTTTATTTGCCAAATTCTATCCGCCAATCGGGACATATTTGCCAATTGGCGAATAATCACCACTAAAAAAATCCCTAGTAGGGGAGAGCTTTGCGTGAAGTGGTATCAGAGCATCTAAGATCCTTAGGGTAAAGATATACCAGCACCATGGAAGGAGAAGATGAAGGAGGATTGTCATCAAGGATGACCAATGCAGAGATAGTAAGATACCTGAGAGAGAAAAGGACAAAGTGTGATGAACAAAGAGACACCGAGATGCAGTAGATGAGGCAAGAAATGGATAGGATTAGGGAAGAGCTTCAAAAGAGGAGTAGTGGAAACTCTAATGATGTCGAATAAGGGAGTGGTGAAGAACCCCTTGAGAAGGAGGAAGAAGAATGTCCTATAGACCAGAGGCTACTTATGAAGACTCTAAAGTCTATGGAGAGGAGAACCATGGATGCCAAGCTTGAGTTGCCTACATACAATGGGAAGATGGACCCGGATGCTGCAATGGATTGGGTGGATGCCCTAAATAGTTTCTTTGATTGTGAAGACATTCTTGAGAATCAGAGGGTGAAGATTGCTAAGCCAAAGCTCAAAGGCTCTGCACTCACATGGTGGAACTTCACTCAAGATGATAGGGTGAAGAATGGAAAGAATATAGTCACCACTTGGAAGAAGATGGCGGTCTTGCTTAGGGAAACATATGTCCCTAAGGATTATGAAGTTCAACTTCATAAAAGAAGAATGAGTCTAAGACAGAAAGAGATGGATATCTCTAGTTATAGTGAAGAATTTCATAGATTGGTAATGAAATCCAATCTTGTTGAGCCATAATGTATAAAGCTTGCTTGGTATATGCAAGGCCTAAGGGTCTCAATTTAGGATGAACTTAGTTTGACAAGTCCTACCACTGTGAACCAATGCCATCAATTGGCATTGAAATTTGAAGAAAATTTCAGGAGGAATGAACAGAGTGGTAGAGGAAAAGCTAAGAATGAAAGAGGTAGAGGAAACTTTGGAGGAAGAGGATAGAACAATAGACCACAAGGAGAATCTAATAAGGAGAGCATCCAAGGAGAAAGCAGTTCAAGAGGTGGATATAAAGGTAGAAGAGGAAACAACAGGAGTAGAAATGGAGGAAGTAACAATGGACAAATCAGATGTTATAACTGCAATTAGACAGGGCACTACACCAATAGGTGTCCAGACATAGACAAGCAAAATAACCAAGGTGAAAGAAGATGATGTTGATAGTGTGTGAGACTATACTGGAGAAGATGAAGTAAGCCTCATGATGAAGAGGACTCTGATCCAAGCACCCATTTTGATGGAACCTCCTCAAAGAGAGTCTTTTCAGGACCAACTGCAAGAGCCAAGGAAAGGTATGCAAGTTAGTAATTGATTCTGGTTCTACTAAAAATATTGTATCTAGAGAAATGGTAGATCAATTAAAATTGGAAAAGATACCCCACCCAAATCCATCCCATGTATCTTGGTTGACAAAAGGGCCCAATAGACCCTCATAAATGAACAAGCTTGGGTAGATTTCTCCATTAAAGACTATAAGGATAGAGTCCTTTGTGATGTTGTAGATATGGATGTCTGTCACCTTTTGTTAGGATGTCCATGGCAGTATGATCTACACGCTAAACATGATGGAGTCACAAACAAATACCAAATCAACTAGAATGGTCACAAATACAACCTACAAAATCTTGACCATATGATACACAAATGCATAAGGGAAGATGAAACCTATGATGTTCTTAAATCCTATCATGATGAGCCTTATAGGGGGTAGTTTATAGCCAAACAAACAACACTTAAAATTCTTAGCACATGATATTATGGGCCAACTCTCCATAAGGATTCAATTCAATATACAAGGTGATGTGATAGGTGCCAAAGAATCGGTCAGCCAACTAAAAGTGATGAGATGCCCCTACAACCATAGCTTGTAGTCACACCATTTGATAAGTGGGGCCTTGATTTCAATGGTCCAATTAAACCTGCATCTAATTGGAAATCCTATATATTGGTTTGTACTAATTATTTAACCAAGTAGGTTGAAGTAAAAGCTTTCACAAATGCGCACAAGAGACTACAAAGTTGTTGAATTTTTATGAGGCAAGATTATGTATGAATATATGTCTTCTAGAGTATTTCCTTTATCACTACAATAATTTTCATATAATTGATATTTAAGGTTATCCCTTAGATTATATCATAATTGAGATGTGCTAGAAGTAATTTCTTAAGTTAATTTAAAATAGATTATATCACTAGTTTGTTACTAGTATTGAGGAAAGTCTAAATAGAATGAAAGAAACTTAGATGTGAGAGAAAATGTACTAGGAATAACTTGAGAGAAGTGTCAAGCGGAAGGAGCTCCTAATGCCTTGACAAAATGAATTATGGAGAAAATAAGGTCGATGACTCAAAATTGGGGAGAAATGGGTAATTTGACATTGGCTAATCTAAAATTAAATCAACATAAAATTTTTTTACAAGAAAATAACATTTTCACGGAGTCAAGAGTTAAAAGACTTTTTAACCAAGTATAAGGATTTGGTCAGGGAGAATTTTCAAGGAAAAATTCATTTTTTTCAAACTTGGGATGAGACTTCTAAACATCCCTAACATTCTAATAAGCAAATAGAGACACTTCTTAGAACAATTTTAATAGGTAATGAATAGACTTTTATGGTTGACATGAAAGATATATTGGTGAAGATGTTCCTAACAACCCAACACAACACAAAATAAGGAATTCCCTGATTTAAAAGAAAATTTTGAAACTTCTTCCACCATGGGCACATAGTGGGTAGCATAGAGTTGACACTTGGTAGCATTTTCAATAAAATTTAAACTATACACTTATAGTATAAGAAATTGATTTCTAGTACCTCCAAAATCAAACCATTTAAGGAACTATAAAATATTTTGACCCATAAACCATCTCACTTTGTCAAAGATAATGCTCCCAATGCATAAAATGGTATGTCCTTCCATTTGATAAGATATTACATATACTTCTTACTTCTTGTACTTCGACCAACTCTACTATCTAAAATCTACTCTATCTGATCCTTCTACTTCTTAGGATACTATTGTCCAACATATGACTCAATACTGTCATCAGATTCATGACACTCATATAAATCTTCAACATTAAATTTTGATGATATATCCATGTCATCTGATAATTCCACTTCATATGCATTTCCTGAATCAAATCTCCTCAAAACATTACAAGGACCAAATTTCTTCATCCTCAACTTGTTATAAGTACCAACAAGAAATCTACCCTTCTGCAAGTATACCATAGCTTCAACTCCCACTTGAAATTCCTTATTTCTCCTCTTATAAACTTGATTCATTTCCTCCAAATGATTTCTTACTCCTTCATGCAATGATTTCTTCATATTCTCAGCAAAATCTTCTCCTTCAGCATTGTTCCTAACTTCATGACTGAGATCCCTTAACTCTGCTACTCCCTTAGGATTAAACCCAATAACCACTTCAAATGGTGTCTTCCTTATTAGTATGAGTAGATACATAATAAACATGCATATGTGTGTATACCTCATGTATAATTATTTATGAAAATGATACTTCATTATTTAAGGGTGCAAATAATGAGCCAACAACCATATACGATATATCAAAGACACTACAATGTACTCTTCACACCTAATGATAATATATGTCATGATCCTACCCTTCCCTATGTAGAAAGATAACATAACATAGACCATTAGAGTGTAATTCATTTATAAGATGTCACTATATTCCTTCTTTACCCATGTGTGTGTGTGTGCGCGCACATCTTTTTATGAGCAATAACACATTGATATACTAATTTTAAGATAGAAAACAATCTCTCCACAACTATAAATCCCCTTTCACTTGGGGAAGAGCACCGATAGTAGAGCATGTTCTTATAGTCGTACACTTTTTGTGCACCCAACACCCTAATTAGTAATTTTAAAGGAGCCAAAAAATGATAACTTAAAGCCTTCACATGTACCAATAACTGATAATTTTTAAGCTTTTTTAGTTCTCAATTAGCCTATTTGTGCACCACTACTAGGTCATTTGTTCACAAATATTGGGACATTTGTCCATAAGTATTGACACTTTCAAACGATCAACTTTTATCCTTAGACACTTAATGAACTCTATGGGGAGTTTTGTTAGCCAATTGATATTTTTTAAGTAGTTAAGTTGCATGCAAGACAACAATAAAACCATTGAAATCCAATGTATATTTTAGGCTCGACGAGTACCCGAAGTTAGCGACAACAAGTAGTGGTACGCTTCTCCAAACAACGAAATGATTTCCATGAATTTTCTTTACAATAGTATTTAATTTTCTTTATACTCTTTCTCCCTCTCTTCATTTTATAGTGTATTGGAGAGAGATTACACTTCAATATTTTTTTTTGTCATATTCATCAATAGAAGTTAAGTTTCACCCTTATAATGATAGGAATTTGTATTGCTTTTTTATAATTGAATATTAAGAGTTGATCTTAGAATAAAATACTTTTAACATAATATCGAATTATGCTGCTAAAGTCAATATTGGTATGGTTTAATGGTTTAAGTTGTAGTGTTGTTGATTTTGCCATTGGGGTGACATTATTGAAAATTATTAGAGATGAGATCCTTCATTTGTTACCTTAGTGTTTAAAAAAATTAAAATGATTCCAATTTTTTATGTTAGCCGAGATAGAAAATAAGCCCTAAAATAAGGTGAGAGTTGTACTAAATCATATTTTGTTGGTGCATTAATGTGACATCACATGATTGGTTACTTTTTAGATCCAAGAAATACATTTCATTCAATCATAGATAGTATAATCAACACTACCAACTTTAAAATCACCACTATTAGTACAATTTTGTCAAAAATATTACACATTAAACCAACAAATATTGCAACATTTACTGAAACACAAGCAACTAATAGATCCTTTTCCCTATTTCTCCTTAACAAACTACAAATACACTTCAATTTTTAATATCAATTTTTTTACAAACATAAATATCTTCAACCCAAATCCTCTTTTCTTTATTTGCAATGCAAAACATAGATCAAGAAGGGTGCGCCAAGGCTTCATTTTTAACTAAAAATAATGCAACTTAAGCAATAATAACAGAAAAAGATGAAGATCCGACATTGTACATATCTTTGCGGCAACATTTTAAGGAGCAATTTTCTAAAATTTAAAAATAATTTCAAAAACTGTGAAAATGGGTGACTGTACTGTAGTGGTAAGAACCTACTTCCTGTGTTGCTTCACAAAGCTGCACAAAATATTGTCAGACTTCACAATGGAATTTAACCTAAAAACTGAATCAAAATATGGCGCCTTCAAAACGAAGACCAAAAAACCCTGACTCGTACCACAAATTTAAAATTATAATCAGTGGTGAGGCCAGAGGAAGGCTCCCATGGCGAAATTTCGTTTGTAATTAAGATCACCTGTAACAGCCATTCCATACTCCTGAAGCAGCATATCGAGCCTCCATTCGGGCATGGATTCGTAATCAGCCTTCGAATGCCTCGGGTAATTCAAAGGCATCTGAAAAACACAGTCTCCTCCATATGACCATGCCCTTGCCCTGCGCTCGCTCCCACAAAAATTAGCCTGTGCCGGCACTGCACTCTTTTCCCACCCCAATTTCTTCAGAAGATTTTCAAGCGAATTCACTCGGCGGATCAGACTGCAAATGCCTTTCCCCTCCTGCTGAGCCTCAACTTCCATGCCCGCCATATTATTTCTGCTCTGAAACCCTTGAAATGCCTTTCGCAGTTGTAGGAGTCGAAGAAAGGGAAATTGGAATGATATAAGGAGAAAGCGTGGGAAGCAAGCCACAAGTAATGTAATTAAATTACACACGACAACAGAGCGCAATAGCTGGGCATATATTCTTCAGACGGTTACGGAATTTCCAAAGAATCCCTACTGTTTCCTCCGTCCACGTGGCATCCGAGTTGTTGAGAATTGTAAACGCTAATGACCGTCCGTTACCAAGTTTTGGCGGGAATTTATATCGTGCGAGGAATTCGTGAGGAGGCTTACGTGTTCCATACGTTAGTTTTGTACCACACGATGCTTCATTTTGGGGGTGTGTAAAACAGAATATGCCGGAATCACACGTGAACGAAATTTGTTGCCTGTCCGTTGTGTTTGATTTATGATGGAAGAATCGGGTTAATATTAACTCGTGTTGTTAAAAAAACAATTGCCTTGATTCGATGATTTTGAAATTTTACTGAATGAATTTCAATTTAAGAATTGATGTCTAAACATTTTATTTATTTTGATTTTGATTTTCAAATTTTTTTTTGTGAATTGAGGTGTTAATTATTTTGATCTTCATAAATTTAATCTTTTAGGTATGACATAATTTGAGATTGAAAAAGTTTGTTAACTTGATATCAATTAAGTTTATTAGGGGAGAGGACCCAGTAGTTGAGCACCCTAACTTTGGGCTTCTCAAAATCTTACGTGGAAATTTCAAATCACTTCCATTTTTTTATAGTAGCTTACTTGGCGAGTCTCCTGCTTATAACTAAGGTTTCAGAGCCACATCATCAAATATGATGCCACTTCAGCATGCTTTTTGCCAAGGTGTCCAAAATAGCTCCAAAAAAAAGTGAGACCAATCATAGTGAATTAGGGACCCTAATACTTGTGCGGCTGATGTGGCATCACACTATTGGCTGCTTTTTAGAACAAAGGGCACATTTCATTCAATTATGGGTAGTCATCATTAGCAAATCAACTTTAAAGTCACAACTATTGGTACAATGTTGTAAAAAATATTGGATATTAAATCAGCAACTGTGGGTATTAAGTTAAGAATTGCTATCACAACCATTGGAACGTGTTCAAGTATTGGGTCCTCTCTTCTAGTAAACCAAATTACTAACATGTAAGTGGTTTAGATGATGATGATGATGATGTAATTTTGACTCTTTTATCTTATATTATTCAAAATTAAACGCTCCCCTAATTTTCCAAGTCCATCATGATGACATGTTTAAGTGCATAATGAAAGTCTTCAATACCACATGAGAAAGAGAAAAATATTACATAAATATGTGTAAGAAGCTTATAATGCATGGTAGAAAATAATAAGAAAGTTTTAATTCAAATTTTAACTTTTAGGATTCAAGGATCCATTATCATGCTCCTTGACATTGCTCAAGGCACACAAAACTGATCTAAAAGGATAAATTGGTGATCTCATTGTAAAGAATGAATGTATTAAAATATGTACTAATAAGAATGGAGTAGGAACATGAGTACAACTAATGCATATTTGTGAATAAGTATAGTAAGGTGAAATGTAGGCGATAAGAACCTCGACATGAACTAAACTTATTACAAAATTATGTCATTTATTTATATATTATTGTATTTAGAATTATCCATCAAAGTGAACACAAAAATAAATGGAAAATTACATAGATATGCTATTTTCATCATTAAAATTTTTTTCCCATCTTTAATATGCTTACAAATATAATGTTAGCTTCTATTTCGAAGTATATAAACATTATTTCTCAACATAAAATGAAAGGTGCATTGATGTAAATTGTATCTCTATGCTCACACTCACTTTGGACCCCTAATTTAGTATGTCTTTTTTTCTAGACCATTTTAAGCCTATTTGGGCTCTATTCTAATATATAACTGAATTATAAAACTCATAATTTAAAACTATCTTCAAATAATTTAAAATAAGAATGAAGAACATACAATTCCTTTCATTGATGCATATAGAAATAGGTCACTTGGGATGAAAGTGGTCTCACTCATTGTTCCAAAAAAACTCATGAATATATAATTCTTGAAGAAAAGGAGATAACAAGTGGAATATGAAGAAAAGGGCAAGTACTATATGAATTTTTCCTATACTTTTGTGTATTCCTACATGTGCCTCACATAAATACTTAAACTTTTGTTTCTCATATTTATTACTTTATAAACCTTTTCATGACATTGAAAGGGATATTGGTCATAACAATGATTTAATAGTGTCAAACTAGGAGAACATCTTTTATAATCAATGAAATGTGCAAAGAAGAATAGATAATAAAACCATTAAAAAAATCAATGATTTTGAAAATGATTAAAGTGATATTTTAGAGGAAACTTATACACAAAATGAATGTGAAATTATATATATAGACTTCATCATGGCTAAACAATGTAGATTTTTGAGAAAGATATGGACAAGAGAGATATAGATAAAAAGACAAATTGATCCAATGAACGTGAAGGTTAACTATATACAAATGAGGTTATCAATTTCATTGCCACCATGAAAAGTGGTGGTTGTCTCATTCATGATGACATAGGTCACAATTTGTAAAGTATAAGATCCTTAATAATAGATAGAGAAAAATGGTTAATATTATCATTTCACACTATGAAACAAATCAAAATGAATCTCATTTGTTCCTAATAATTTAAGGCACGGTGAGAAAAAGTAAATCACATGTGATAGGTGCTATAAATGATGTACTTAAGAATAATTCTTCACCAAATTGATCTCCATTACTTCTACTTCCATAGACTAGAGTTGCAACCTTTAATATGGGAGCATCAACTATTCAATCAAAATTAAGGATCTCGATATGAGATTTTAAATAAATTGAGGTAATGAGACTAAAAAATTTCCAAGAGGAAATGGCACATGTTAGATACATCCTAGTTGATGAAATGGGTTTTATTGATCTAAAAGGTTGATTAAGAGCATAGATTCCTGACTATGTCACTTAGCTTTTTCCTAAAAATACTCTTTATAGGTATGTCTTTCACTTAAGTTATCAATCTTACATTTCATTGGACTTTAATAAATTTAATTCATACATATTTCATTTTCATAATTATGATTGTACCATCCCAAAAAGTTAGCACCCATAATTGGATGTTTTATTAGGAACTATTAGACCCCATTATGGTGATTTCAAGGTTTCAATGCCCATTATGCATGATCCTAGAAATATGTTCTTCTTCTCCCCACATATTTTCACTTATCCTGACATCTCATTATCTAGGGTATAGGATGCCAATGGCATCGTGTCTCCGAGGATTAGGGCCCAAATTTAGCCCAAGGTCCAGTGTCAAGGTAGTAGTGAGAGATTTGATTTCATGGTTAGACTTTATTTTTGAATCCTAAAATGATGGATTGAGTATAAAAATACCTCATCTCTCCTCATTTTGCATATCATAACCATAATGAAGCATTTACTATCAATCTTTCAAGCAATCAAGAGCAATTGAGAAATTAGATTCAAAATTTTAAGGCAAGCATCCAAGATCAAGTTCTCCAAGTCTCCAATTCTTCAAGATCATTCAAGTCAAACAAAATCTTCTCTAATTCAAGTAAGTTTCTCTCCCATGATGGCCAAGTAGAGGAATTTTCAATCAAGAAAGAAGATCATTCCTCTCATTCACATCCTTTCTCCTTCATTGTAAGTGATTATCAATCATATCTATATTCAAGGTCTAGCAATGGAATTCATAGTTCTATCCATTTGTGAGGTAATCCTTAATTCTACATCACATCCCAAGGTCAACTATTTGGATTTCAAGAACATTCAAACATTTCCATGGGTACAAGTGATTTCTAAATCCGTCCATGACGATTTATGCAAGGTGAATCAAATATTTACCTTTTTACATACTTTCCTTTATTCAATTTCATTCCATTTTTTATGTAGGAGCATCCTAGGGTAGTTGGCAATCCTACATGTTGGAGTGTTTTTGTGTTAATCGGTTGCAACTTTGACCAAGGAGCTCGGTCATTGAAGGGAACTTAGTCACTGAAAGAACTCAGTAAACTTATGGTGCTCAGCAGAACCTGTGCTCAACGATGCTTGTGGTGCCTGGTCGACATGCTTGCTCGATGATGCCTAGCATGCTCAATTTTTTTTTACTGACGCTCAATAGTTTAGCTTATCGACTGGAGTTCTTGGGGATTTGGCGGGCCAACTTGATCTATATTTAATATGGGTAGCTTATGTTACATTCTCCTATGTGGATCTAGAGGATGACATGGAGAATTAATTATTTGTAAGGCTATTTGAGAGCCGATTTGTATTGTATTTAATAATTATTTATTTTACGAGCCGACTTGGGCTTAGAGTTAATTCTTTCTTCTAGCCAACCTGTGGTTGAAGAAGTATATTTAAGGAGGGTCTGGGTAGGTTTTTAGGGGCATCATTCATGAGAATTCGACATAGAGTAGCGAAAAGGAATGATATTGAGTAGAGCTAGTAGCTAAGTGTGGGCTTGGAAGATAAGAAGGTTACTTGGTTGCTTGTGAGCACAAGTTTAGATTCTTCTTAGGATTTCTACCAGTTTCTTGTAATTTTTTGTTACATATTTGGCTAGCTTGGAGTTGGATCATACAAGGTCTTGCAGAATTACTATTGTAATTATTTGTATTTGGCCCTAACCCAGAAGGCCTTACAGTTGGGCATGTTGAATGAAAATCTATTTGAGAATTCTCTTGTTGTGTTTTTGTTGTATTGTTGTTGCTAGTGTAGATTTGGACTATCCATTCTTGGATTTTCTATTTTGCACTGTGTTAGGTGGTATCAGAGCTTGAAGTTCTTGAGTGTGTGGACAGATCACTGAGTTGAGGCAGTTTGCACCAGGACCTTGGGTTGGTGATTTGTTTCCTTGGGTTTACGAAGATCTTGAAGATGCCTCTGAGAAGGTTGGACCCTAGGGTGATTGTAGACCTCGGTGATGTTGTAGAGTCAAAGATTATAGAGAAGGTTAAAGTAGATTTTAGATCTTAGATGGAGTTGATGAAGAATGATATGATCACTGAGATTATGAGGGCTATTACTGGTATTGAGAAATCTTGGTACTGATGATGGCTATGAGGAAGCTGTTGAAGACTTTGAAGCTGCTGGATCTAGTGGAGATGATAGAACTGATCAGAGAGATAGATCTGGTGAAGATAGAACTGGTTGGTTGCAGAGATCTAGAGCTCGGTTAAGTACTAGTTACCAAATGGAAATTTCTAACTTCTCTGGTACTTTGAGACCTGAGAACTTGATTGATTGGATTGGTGAGTTAGAATACTTCTTTGAGCTTAAAGAAATTGAAGATCCCCTTAGAGTGAGGTTGGCACAGACTAAGTTGAAAGGTCATGCTGCTCTTTGGTGGAAAGAATTACAGAGAAATAGAGAAGGTGAAATGAAGATCAATCAGTGGAGGTTGATGGTGGCTAAATTGAAAGCTAAGTTCATACTTGTCGACTATGAACTTGAGTTATTTAAGAAGTTGCAGAATTTGAAGCAGAAAGAATTGATTGTTGAAGAATAAACTGAGGAGTTCTATAAGTTGACTATTCGGTCTGGACACAGAGAACTCAGTAAGGAAAAGGGAGCTTGGTATGTGAATGGTTTGAGATTCAATATTCAGGATGAGATTGACATGTTGAAGATTGATTCGGTTGAGGATGCTTATCAGTATTCCCTAAAGGTAGAAGATAAGTTGAAGAGGAGACAACATGGTAATTCCCGAGGGAAGGAGGAACAAGATCACTCAGTGAAGGATAAATCGACTGCTGAAGATGAACCGAAACCTGTTGAGCCGAGGAAGAGGACAAGTAAGGTTGCCTTTAAGGGTACTTGTTTTCTTTTTGGTGAAGAAGGATATTGATCATTTGAATGTTCCCAGAAGATTGGTGATCAAAGAGCTACTATGGTGAATGAGAACATATTGAATGTACCTAAGGTAGAGTCAAAAAACTTGTTGGTTTGAAGAAAATTGCTTGGTACTAAGGTGGAACCTTATCAGAGGAGTAACTTGTTCAGAACTTGGTGAAAGTTAGGAGATAAACTTTGTAATGTGATTATGGATAGTGGTAGTACTGATAACCTTGTAGCTGAGGAGATTGTTTAGAAACTTGGTTTGAAGAGAGTGAGACATCCTTGTCCTTATAGGATTGGTTGGTTGCAAGATATTCGTGCTTTGGAAGTGAGGGAGAAATGTCTTGTTGATTTTTAGATTGGCTAGTATAAGGATCAAGTGTTGTGTGATATTGTGGACATGAGTAGTTGTCACATATTGCTCAGTAGACCTTAGCAGTATGATTGCAGGGTTGTGCATGATTGTGTCAAGAATGTGTTAATTTTTGAGACGAGTGGCAGGAAGTTTTCCTTGATTCCTTTTTTGGATACAACACTCAGTAGGAGGAAGCCGAGTTTCGGAAGCTGAGTTGAGTTGACGGATCTTGAAAGGATTGGAGATCACTATGGAGAACAAACCTGTGGATTATTAAGGAAAGACTTGAAAAGGTAGAAGTGGAAGAGTATGCATGGTGAAGGCTTGGAGGATATGTATGTGAAGAACCAATTTGGGGTTTATGTGTTGAATCCCAAAAGATGTTCTTCCAGCCTTTGAGAACATCTTTTCACACTTGAGTTGTCTGATGCAGGAGCATCCTAGGGTAGTTGGCAATCTTGCATGTTGGAGTGTTTCAATGTTACTCGATTGCAGATTTGACCGAGGGGCTCGGTCATTGAAGGGAACTCGGTCGCAGAAAGAACTTGGTAAACTTATGATGCTTGGCAGAACCTATTCTCGGTGATGCTTGTGGTGCTCGGTCGACATGCTTTCTCGGTGATGCCTAGCTTGCTCATTTTTTTGTTGAAGCTCAGTAGTTTGGCTTACCGATTGAAGTTCTTGGGGATTTGGTGGGCCAACTTGATATATTTAATGTGGGTAGCTTATGTTACATTCTCCTATGTGGATCTAGAGGCTGACATGGAAAATTAATTATTTGTAAGGCTATTTGAGAGCTGACTTGTATTGCATTTAATAATTGTTTGTTTTAGGGGTCGACTGGGGCTTAGAGTTAATTCTTTCTTCTAGCCAACTTGTGGTTGAAGAAGTGTATTTAAGGAGGGTCTGGTTTGGTTTGTAAGGGCATCATTCATGAGAATTCAACATGGAGTAGCAAAGAGGAATGATATTGAGTAGAGCTAGTAGCTAAGTGTGGGCTTGGAAGACAAGAAGATTTCTTGGTTTCTTGTGAGCACAAGCTTAGATTCTTCTTGGGATTTCTACCAGTTTCTTGTAATCTGTTGTTACAAATTTGGCTAGCTTGGAGTTGGATCTTACGAGGTCTTGCAAAATTACTATTGTAATTATTTGTATTTGGCCCTAACCCAGAAGGCCTTACAGCCGGGCATGTTGAACAGAATTTTATTTGAGCATTCTCTTGTTGTGTTTTCGTTGTATTATTGTTGCTAGTGTAGATTTGGACTATCCATTCTTGGATTTCCCATTTTGCACTACGTCAATTTTTAAGGTTGTTTCCAAAATAGGGGTTTGACCAAGGAAAACCCATTTAGACATCCTTTTCCCCATTTTTCTATGTGCAGGAATAGGTTACGAAGCTATGAGATGAAATATGAGAAGTTCAGATACTGTCAGAGGACCCCTAGAAAATTTAGCTAAAGTCACCAGGTATAGAATGCCTTTGGCATCCTGTACCTAGGTATAGGATGATTTCCCGCCCTGTACCCTATATTTTCAGCCCAAATTTCACCCACAAGTCAAATATGTACTCTGGTTTTCATTTATATACATTTCTTCTCTCTATCGATTTGTATTAGTCTATTATTTCTAGTTTTTCAACAACTTGTCTAATTCATCATCTATATTAAACATATTTGCATCATTTCTATTTTCTTCATTACATATTTTAGAGAAGGATCACTGTCCCACTTAGTGTTTGAGTCTCTTATTGAACCTAGTGGGGCATCTTCCTTTTGAAATGTGTAATATATGAAAAGGAGAAGTGATTTACCTATTCACACCACTTCACCATTTTTCTTTATGTACAATGATATATACAAATTTACATAATCAATAATTAATAATTATTTTTCAAGAATATCTATGAAGTTGGTTGGTGATCTTGGATAGCTACCTCTAGTGAAAGAAAAACCATCATATGAAAGAAAAAAAAGGGCTATGTTTTTATGGAAATAATTTTTAAAAATTATCAATTTAGATCATATATTTTGTCATGATGGACAAAATAGTGAACATATTGTAGACACCTAAATCTGATTACACAATTGAGTAATCTTATTTAGTTCTCTCCTAGGGCACTAATTAATTAAATATTAATTATTTAATTGATTTATGTCATCCCTAGTTAATTAATTAAATTAATTAACTATAGTCCAATTAATTATCTAAATGACAACCCATAGTCTGATAATTAATTTAAACCCCTTTCCTCTGTTAATTTAAATAAACATATTCATTTATTTAAATTAATTCACAAATCCCCTTTTCATCCTATTTTTGAAATTAAATAAAATATTTAATCCAATTTGAACACATGGCTCCTAACTTTAACCCCTAACCTAATCAATCCCAACTACCTAACCTAACTAATCTCAACTACCTAACCTCTAGTTCTTACTCGACCCAACTCATTCACACATGCTAATCACCTTTAATTAGCTAATGACCCATGATTATATAATTCAATCCTCCATTCATTGTCTCTCCTCCCATCACATCCTCCCAATTCTCTCATTTTCCTCTTAATCCAAGCCTAATCATTCCCTAAACATTTGCATAATCATAATCCATAGATTAAAAAATCCTAACCCAACCTATGTCAACCTTCATGTCACATCCTCACATCCCCCAACTCTCTCACCTCATGTCAACCTTAAATGCTCTTACACATCCTTCACACACTCCATCTTCCTCTTACACATTTGTCCCCTCTCACATCTCCCAAAATAGTCGCATTCCTCCATACTTTCCAACCTCTCTCCTTGTGACACTTGTCACAATGACAGGAATTTGAGAAAGCACAATCCATGTGCTCTCTCTCAAATGCACCTCCACCATTCTTAAGGTTTTCAATCATGCATTGAAGTATGTGCAAATAAAGTGCAAGCTCATCACAATTTTTATTTTATTTTTGCTTTTGACCTAGTCAACAAGATCTAGTTTTTTTTCTATAATTTCGGCACCAAAAATAGAAATGTAAAGAAGAGACCCCTGTTAAAAATATGAGATCTTTCCAAAAATGTAAAAAATTTAAAAATATCTCTTAATTTGTGCCCTAGAAACTCATTTTACCAAAATAGACTAGTTTTATAAATTGACTATTTGAGCTATGTTATTGGGTCTAAATTAAAAACACAAAGAAGTAACCCCCGTAGAATTATTAGACCTTTCCAAAAATGTAAAAAATTTCAAAAAATATGCTGATTTGCGACTAGAAATTAATTTTCATAAAAAATTATAACTCATGGAAAAATGATCAGAAAAATCTGATTTTTGGACTAAGACACCTTTTATCCATCTCCAACCTAGAAAAAATAAATTTAAGATCAAAACTCCAAGCCATTTGTAAGTATCCAAAAATTAGTGGGATTTTCCCATAGTGGGTGCCAAAAATGTGTACCAAAAAGTGAGGTCACTTCTATAAACCATTACACTTGAGGGAATCCATGAAGAAGGAGATCTCAAGAAGCATCTTATAGCTTCCTATCCATGACGTGCAAGAACCATGTAGATATTATGAATGGTGGCTCTCAAATGAACCTTAAATAAAGACCCATGCAAGGTGCACCATAGAATGAAAGATTAAAATGATAATGCAAAGTAGATCTAAGATGAGATGCAAGATCTAAGCTAAAATGATATGCAAGAATACAAGAAAAGTAGATCTAAGCTAGATGGATTAAGCTAGATGCAAGAAAGAAAATGGAAATGATGATGCAATGCTTCAATATGAAATATCTAAGAATGCCATAGCTCCAAGATGTCAAGATTGCAAGATTGCAAGATGCCAAGACTCCAAGAACCTGCAATAAAATTTCAAGATCTCAAGAAGCTAAGAATGCTATGAGAGTGAGATAATGCAAGAGATGGGATAATGTAAGAGATGAGATCTCAACAATGAGAAGAGAGTCTCCTTGTAAATCAATTTAGAAATGAACAAATGGTCAAGATTAAGAGGCAAAAAAAAAAAGCAATGATAGAGATTAAATCTTGATTGATCCATGGGCTCAAGATTCTCAAGAGGCAAAATCAATGGACTTGATTAAGAGGAAAAATAATGAGTGGTTGAGATAAAGAGGAAAAATCATTTTTCAAAATTCAAAAGATTCCATCTCATTGGAAAGTGCAATTTTCTTTTTATTTTTAATTTATTATTTATTATTTATAGCAAAGTGGTTTCCATTATTTAATTAAAAGAGGTATTTTTATTTAATTAAAAATAATTTTATTTAATTAAAAGGGACATTTTATTTTATTTAAATGTGACTTAGGAAAATGTAATTTTATTATTTAATTAAAAGAGTTTTTAATTAATTAAAAGGGAGCATGTTCTCTTCATTAAATAAAGCTTAGGATAAAGTGGTCAAACTTTAGGATATAATCAAATAAATGATAAAATGATGATTTGATCAAGAAATAAGAGATTAAATAAATATGCAAAATTGATTAAGAACAAGATTTAGTCTAGTATTTAAATTTTAATGTTTAATGTTAGAGTGAGGCTCAAGGTTTACTAGACCATTTTTGGGTGATTACAAGAATTTAATGTTGAGGATAATCCTTAACAGTAACCACAGGTTTGTTAAGTGTTTGGAATAGATTTTATTGAGTGCATCATTTGACAGTTATCACACGATTGAACTGGCTAGCGTAGGTTGAGCATGAATAATGACCTTAGATTTTTCATTACTCAAAATATTGACAACATTAACTTGATCAAGATCTTGATTCTTCATGGGTTCATCACTAGAAGGGAGAGCATTAATGAAATTAGTAATGATATTATCCTCTTATTCCAAGATGTCCTTAGAAGAGGGATTAGGGACTTTATTTAATGCTTTATCTCTAGAAGGAGTTTTGAATGAAGGTAAGGTGCTATCAAGAAAAGTATTTATAATGTCCTCCTCTTGCTTCAAAATATCCTCATAAAGGGGGTATGTCTTAGGAGAAGGAGAATCATCAAACATGAATGCATCATCTATAAAGAAAGTAGAAGAGATGTCAACCATTATATCATCTTCTTTTACGAAGGTTATTTCATGAGGAAGAGAGTAATCAATTTCAATATCCAAGGGTTCATCCCAAATAGGAGAATCATCAAGGGTAGGAATATCTGTATGAATGAAGCACACTTTAGGAGAGGAATAGTTATGATTCACTAAAGTAAAAATAATTTATCATTCTTCCTCAAACATTAAGTGGATAGATTGGCAAGTCAGAAACCTAGAAAATACTATTTTGTCTTCCTTCTCTGAAGTAGTTGCGTTGAGTTGTTATAATTTCTCAACCACTCCATACAAGAAAACAAACTTAGTAAGAAAACTAGAGAATTAGAAGAAAATACTATGGAACTCGCTAGTTGTAAGGAACTCGCGAGGTGAGAGAGAAAGATCAAACTTGAAAAAGATGTACATAAATGTAGTTTCTTTTGTATTATTCAATTCAAGAAACTTACAAAGAAAACCATAGAATTCTAAGAAGAAACTACTATGGAAGTTGTACTAGTTCTAGAAAATCTGATAGGTGAGAGAGAAAAGAAGAACTTGAAAGAGATGTCCATAGATTTAAATAATTTTTTAACTTTAATTCCCTTTGAAAAATTACAGAATATTATAACTCAATGTTGTTGTAGTTACCTAGTAGTTCTTTACTCATCCAATAACAAACATTATTTAATAGGGGTACTTTCTTCCAATCACTCTATAACTATACAACAAGTGAGAAAAGATATATTTATAAAGAATGTTCTATCAGTTATTTAAAGGATTAAAAAAAATAGTATCATGGACATCTAAGGGCATTCCCTATGTGTTCCCAGTCTCAAATCTTTATCGCTTTTAAGAATCCAAAAGGAAATAGCTATTAATTACTTTCATCAAATCTTATAACTCATATCACCTAATGAAATAATATTCAAGTATGAAATGTGAAAATAGAAGGCCCTAAAGAATGTGAGGCAGAATTGAATCATAGTGTTGAAAATAGTGACTTGGTTAAAATACCACTATGAGTTCCATCAATTCCACAAATAATTAATCCAACTACTTGATAGATATGTCCAGATATTCTTTGCATGATTTTTTGTGTGTCAAGAATGGTGAGTGAATTTTTTGATAGGATACAATATCAGGCATTAAAATCTCTTTTACAAGCTTATCAAATCATTTGGTTAGGAATATCTTCGACTTAGCATGAGAAACTTGGCATAAGCCATTGTGAAAATTTGTAGCAAAGCTTTCATATTTTACAACAGCAACCATTTGTTCCAAATAGCCAGAAAAAATATTAACTATAGATCTTAGAAATCATCTTTTTGAATGAATCGATATTAGATTCAAGTGTAGTGAGTGGTAAATTTTTTTCTTATTTTTCAATTCTTTTAACATTAGTCATTTGAAGCAGTCTGAACTTGTATTTAATAGGGGAATTTTCTTCCAATCATTCTATCACTATACAAGAAGTGAGAAAATATAGATTTATAAAACATGTGATAATTGCAAACTTGATTCAACACTTAACTACTAAGATTGTGCAAAAATTATCCACCCATGTAATACTTATTCAAGAATGGATTTGAATGCAAAAAACTTTAAGACTAAGTACATATAGGAACACAAAAGTTCAAATGCATTCATATATAATATATAATATCAACAATATAAGGAGGCTCGAAAAACTTTGTACCTTGTGAAGATGGAAACTCGAATCCTTAATGTGGAATGCTATTTTGGTTGACAACCCTATAGCTTCAGACCTGTGCAGACCATACCATATCAAAAACTACATTAATATACAAAGATTGAAATACCTAAAAAAGGATTTGATTTTCAAAAAATAAAAACTTTCATTACTGTTCTCTCAATGCTTCTACAATCTATTTTCTTCATAACATTTACAAAGTATTGTAGGCCATAAATGAAGCATAAAATGTTAAGATGTGTATCTCAAACCAACCAAGAATGGACTTGAAGGCAAAATACTCTAATACTAAGGTTGTAGATAACTTGTATATAGAAGCCAACAAATAGCAGTTCTGACTCAGTCACACCTTCTCTGTATGGTCAAAAATCTTTGCTCCACCTAGACAAGAATTCAATTGTATTTCGTTGGTATCCTTCATCTTTGAATAGAGGCATCCACTTAGGATGACAAAGGTATCTGCATACAAGCACACACAAGTTCAAATGCATTAAATCTTAAAAGTTATAACCATATACCCCTATAACCCCCTACCAGAAACATATACAAATAAATGCAAAGAAATTAAATTTTAAATTCACGTGCTACATGCTCATATTCATTTTTGTGATACTCTCTTATTATTCTCTTTTCATTACAGATATGGTCATATTTTGAACAATATGGGGTAGAAGAGCTATGCTCTTCTAGACATGTAAAATATGATCTATTATTTTTAAGCACAAAATTTGTAGCATTTGACAAATACAATATTCATAATTAATTTTTAACATATTTATATTTAAATGTTGAGTGCAAATGAGAGATGGAACAAGTTGCAACTAATTCCAACCTAAAACACTTACATAAAGTTCACCCCATACACACTGCTTGACTCAGCCCAGTCTTCTTTCAGTAACTAAGATAGACGATGGTACTATTTCAGCTTTAAAGTAATATTTTGACATTTTTCTATTCATAAAAATTGTTACAAAATACACATTTATTGTTAGAACCTTAATGCACTATATTTGGTTTTATAGGCCCATTGATAGATTTTAATAAAAAAATAATAATATTTCCATGAAATATGGGTAAAGATGCAAATAAAATAAAGATTATCAATAAATAATAGTTTGGAATAAAAATATGAAACTTTAAAAAGAGACTATAATTAAACTACACTCGTCTCCTATGTTTTTTGAAAATTCTAGCAAGACCTATAGTTTCCTCACTCTAGAATAAAAGCAAACAAATAAACCCCATACAATGGAGTTTTTAGTATAAACATGAACTAAAAATATTAGATTATCGCAATGGTGGACAATGCCTAATTATTGGGCATAAATCAATCCCAGAAAATGCTAAGAATGACCTTTAGTAAAATAACAAGCAGGAATAGAAGCTTCGTTATCCTGATGAGTCTTTTGTTCACCCTTGTTGCTCTACAACTTAAAAGACGAGTTCTAGTATATCTATGGAGATTATATATATGCATAAAGGGTGCGACCAAAGGGAGCGACATCAATCAACTCCTTAATTTTTTAGGGGAGCAATTGAATATGTCCTCATGGTTTCCTGGACGGAAAGATTAATGCGTTGTGATGAACCTACAATTAATGAGTATTCAATCACCAACAATACAAAGCTTACTCTCAAAATCCACTACCCTGTCTGCTAAAATTGCACAAAACCTGAGTAAAGGAGGAATATAACAATGTAGAATGTCTTATTTTTGTCGGCCTCAAAAGAATGATTAGAGATTTTTTCTGTATCACACTTTTTCGTCAATAGGCAATGCCCACAATAAAAGAAGCCTATCGACTTAATAATATATTATTAATTATAACATTTAAATTTTTATTTTAAAAATATATATTTTTTTGAAAAAGTATTTTTTAATTGATTTAAAAATATAATCATTCATAATTAATTACAATAGTATTGTCTGAATCATCTAATAAAATGATTCAAAGATTGAGGGAGACTTTGTAGATAGTGTTTATAAAATCTACACTAGTTACACATGTATTCTTGTATTTTGTTAAACAATATAAAAAAAAATTTAAAAAAAATTGAAAAGGAAAAATAGTCAATGAGGCAAGTATATTATGCCACGATCATATTCATTTCTCTATTAGAACATTAGAAACAAGGGACGCAAGTGTCAAAGTTCCTGCCTATTGTATTGTTGCTTTTTGGAATAGTATGTGGTGGACTAAGCATATTCTTTTAGTGCATGGATTTTTTTGATTTATAGTTTGCTGGTGGTAGAAAGTTTGATTGCAATGTGGACAATGGAAGGTATTGTTGCGTTAAGTGGTGAGAGTTGTAAGTTGTTTCTAGACTAATGATATCATATATTATTAGTGATCCTATTATGAACTAAGAAATAATATCATTATAGTTGGATGTAAAGAAACATTACAGCCATAACCAAGAGTGTTCTGTTTGAAGAGTTTGAATGTAACAAAAGATCCAAAATTGGGAGGTGAAAATATGCTGCAACAAAAGCAACACTAATTTCGTATAGTATTTTGAATTTTAAAATAATAATTAATAACTTTTAAAAATATTTTATATGTATTGAAATCCTTGAATGAAGTAATTATTAAAAAATTATATTAAGAGTCTTAATGTTTAAATTTGGAGTTGAAGAATAAACCAAATCTAAAAAGTTAGAAATAAAATAAAACTTGTTAATAAAGTAAAGAGTGAATTCTTGATTATTTTTAAATTTTATAAAATTAAACAAATATTTATATTTATCAAATTTAATAGATAATATTAATACTAAAATTATCTTACAATTAAATTTGGAAAAAAATTTTAATTGTGAACCTTAACTAAAATATTAAAATTAAAAATACACTAGAAAAAAATTTAAGGTTAAATTTTAACATGAGAAAATTTGAAAGTAGATGAAAATATCATATAATATAATTAGTCTTATTTATGGTGTTGTTTCTATCTAGAATTTTAGTTTGGTAGCTTTTGCATATTGTTGTAAAGAAAATTTGAATTGCAATCTTTTGTTGATATGTTCTTATTTTCCAGTTAGTTATTTATGTTGTTTGTAATATTAAATTATTTGATAGCTTAAATTCAATATAAAAAAGTGTGGTAGAAGATAATTTATTATCTTAATGAGCATGAAAGTTGTAACAAAAATCAAATAAAACTAATTTAATGTAGTTTATTTATTTCAATATATAACTGCAAATATTTTGCCAAAATTCAATGAAATAAAAAAATAAAAACTATCAAGCTTTTAAAAATGTATAAATTATTTTGCAACTCCTTTTACACTTGGTTTTTATCTTTTGCCCAATCTTTACTTGTACCCATTTCTATTAATAAATATACCTTCATACATTCAGACAATAATGCATCCATTGAGGAAAGAATTTGAAAAGTGAACAATTTAAATGAGTTATTTGAAGAACAATACTTAAGAAACCTGAAGTTTCTATTTCCACAAAATTATGTCAATTCAAAATTAAAACTCACTCAATCATTCATTCAGAATGAAAATAGGTGCAATTTGAATCTAGTGTAATTTCTCCAATCTTTTCATATAGATCAATGAATTTGGAACAGGATGATCCTCAATCATTAACATTGCAATTTGAAAAATTTTATATATAAGCTACAAGCCAACAAGACTCCATTCTATATTTCTAGATCTCAAAACCCTAAAAATCCACATAAATATAGTAAAAATTCTACTCCAAAAAATTAGCGGCTAAGAATTAATCATGGAAATCCTTAAAAACTATTGACCCAAAATATTTTACTGCAAAAACCAGCTAAAATGAAAAACCTTTAAAGCAATATAAATATTGAAACACTGAAAAACCTAAAAATCCTGCCTGGTATAACAGATTTGAAAACCCCAAAAGGGGTAACCGGTAAAAAAATAAAATTTCAAAGCTTAAAGATCTAAAACAAGAGTATTTTAAGCCCTTAAAAACTATTTCAAATTTGGAAAACACTGCATTTGAAGAACCATGCCAAAGAAAAATCACCTGTTAGATCAACCGGAGGTTAAAATGTGGTATTTCACGAGCAAACGCATGGTCTTCATATGGATCACTGTTGATAGCTATGATTTAAGTGAAAAATTACGGCCAAAAAATGAGCTAAAATAAACCCTAATTGAATCTTTGCAATGTAATCGTCTGTGTGCAATGTGATAATTGATTCCCCATTTTAAGCTTCGTTGATTTCGTGCCTTCCCCATTTTGAAACTTTTACTTTAGACGTGTAGAATTTCATTGTAAAAAGCAAAGCTCCTGCTAATTTCGCTCTGGTTCTTTTTTGCCGGTACTAGAGGCACTACAGGCAGCACAGATTTAAGATTAAAAAAAAATAATTATAACAATAGCTTAGCAAGGATTCATTAAAATCCTTACCAATGAAAGTCGTTTCAGCAGAAATCTACTCTTTACCCTGACTCAATGAAAATGCCGAAGTGGAAGCCTTTCTATTTTCCCTCAATTTCCTGAGCAACAAGCTTAATGTCTCAAACAGACTCGTAGCATTTGACGATTGCTGTAGCATTTAACTACATTTAATGATCTTGTACCATAGGCAATAAATGTCCATTAAATCTCAGGCGAACGAAAGATCATGTCACGTTTTTTATTTATTAATTGATCGTTAATTAAAGTTTTAAAATTAGATTTTTCTCATTGCCTTTTTTGAGGATAGCTAATAGAAATACAAATAAAAAGCATTATTTAAATTTCTTAATTGAACAAAAATAATCAAACTTTGAAAAACAAAATAGTCTTCCAAAAATTTTAAATCCTATTGGTCCAATTGAATTATTTTGGCATCTAATGATTCCAATAATTACCTGCCTATGGCAGGAACTAATAAATTGAACATAAGAAAAAGACAGGTGTAACACATCTTTATTGTTTTGGCAAAAAGATGAATATGAGCACTTCCATATTTTCGCTAAAATATTGTGAAATTACTTTGATATAAATCCAGTAAATGGATGACCGTAGTAATGGTCGGAACCCATATTCTGTACTTATATGTCCGTCTACCACCAATTTTATTATTTTCACGACATTTTGTTCTTTCATAAGAGATTCCACTTCCCTGAAAAAAGGAGACTTCAATTCAGCCCATTAGATAGAAATTTGAATATAATCTTAAAAATGCTTGTGTTTTGTTCACAGTCTCTGCGTTGCTTCACAAAGCTGTAGCACAAAATATTGTCAGAGTTCAGAGTAAAATCCGAATCAAAATATGATGTCTTTATCAAAATGAAGATCCAAAAACCCTAGCTCATACCAGAAATATAACGACATTATGAGTGTTGAGGCCAGAGGAAGTATTTCGTTTGTAATGAAGATCCCCTGTAACAGCCAAGCCATACTCCTGTAACAGAAGATCCAGCCTCCATTCGGGCATGGATTCATAGTCAGCCTTCGAATACCTCGGATAATTCAATGGCATTTGAAAAACGCAGTGTTCTCCATATGACCATGCCCTGCGCTCACTCTCACAAAAATTAGTCTTTGGCGGCACTGCAACTTTTTCCCACCCTAATTTCTTGAGAAGATATTCAAGTGAATTCACGCGGCGCATGAGGCTGTAAATGTCTCTTTGCTCCTTCTCTGCTTCAACATCCATGCCTGGCATACAAATATTATTATTAGCTTTGCAGCACTTGAAACGCTTTGGTTTCTCTCACAGCTTTGAAGTTGGAGGAATCGGGAAAGGGAATGATATATAGAAGAACGCGTGGGAAGGAAGCCAAAATTAGCCTAGTTAAATTAAACTTGAGAAGTGAGGGCAATATATTCCTCCGATGCTTGTGTGTACTTGGAATTGCACGTGAGAGGTGTGTGAGAATCGAAAGCAGTAAGTGGCCGTTTGTTTCGTAGTTTTGGGAAGAATTGACATTGGGCGAGGTATTCGTGATGAGCGTTGCGTATTACATACGTTACTTTTGTAACGTCCGGTGCTGGTTTTGAAATAAACGCAGCTAGGCTATTAAATAGCTAGGACGATTTTTCATGTCTATACAGCCATCAAAACGGTCGCTGACAAGACAATTTCGTGGTTTTAATAATTAAATTTAAAATCAGTTTGGAATTGTATAATAAATTTTAATTTAATTATTAAAATCAGAAAATTGTTATGTAAGATATCATTTGTATTAGATATTTATGAGAAGATTCATGATGGTACATGTACTTTTTAAGAAGATAAATTAGATTGTAATATTGCTATTAGGATTTCAATTCTATAATTTTGAGTCAAATTCATTGATCCATATTTCACTAGTGCTTCACTAGAATTCATCTTTCATGAGAATAAATGAAACACTCGTTGCAACTAGGCGATGATCACAGAGGTGAAACATTGGGCCTTCTTTATAGGTCATCCATCTCAATACTACAGCTCAAATGCATTTAACCATAGAGATTCCTCAAAGAATAAATAAGATGAATAATTTGAATTGTAGAAAATAATTTTGAAAATTGATTTTGAGTCATTTTGGGGTTAATCTTGATTGATAATTTAAGATAATAAATCTAATAAAATGTCTGTTGAGTTGATTGCCTTCACTTTTAATTGTTTAAATTGCTCAAGGTATTATTTAGAATATTGTTGAGACATTTGTTTCTTTGATAGATGAGTGGTTCTATTAGGTCAAACCATATTTATTTAGAATATTGTTGAGACATTTGTTTCTTTGATAGATGAGTGATTCTATTAGGTCAAACCATATTGTTGAGACATTTGTTTCTTTGATAGATGAGTGGTTCTATTAGGTCAAACCCATAGCCAAACTAAATTAATGATGATGAGAGCTTGAAAATGTATTCATAAACATGCACATGGCTTGCATATGATGACACAAATTTGTTTCTACTAATATATTTTAATTTTAAAATAATTGGTCTAGCTAAAAGGTTGTAGCTCAATTGGTTGTGCACAACTAGGGAGGATGATGGTATGTGATATACAAGAAATCCATCAACATTCACTAGGCCTTTTTCTCTTCTCCATCCGTTACCGCTTGGCCTTTGTCTCTCATGCGTGGGGTGGGGGGCCACGGATGATAAAAGAGCAATAAGAAACCCCTAGAGGCACATTCATTCAAGCCAAGTTCAACCCTTTGATGAATTTGATGGACTAGATCCCCTTACACATTGTTGTTTAGCAAAAAAAAAGGAGGCTTGTAGTTTAGATGCATGTACCATGCACATCGTTGTTTAGCAGAAGGGGTCTTGTAGTTTAGATATATACTTATTTAAATCATTGTAGTCTATTATTCAAAAGCATAGCAGAGAAAATGTGATTTTTTTAATTTATTTTTTTCATATATACTTATTTAAATCATTGTAGTCTATTATTCAAAGGCAGAGAGAAAATGTGATGTTGACACATTTCAATTTTTTATTTATTTTTTTCAAAGTAAATGCTATAGTAATTCCTTAATCCAATTCTAATAGTATTTTATATCAGCTTGTGTTATGTTGGCTCACATTGACTGCTGGAATTAGATGAGAGAGTTTGAATTTGAATTTAGAATATTGGGCTTCATAGATTCAACTTGTACACGTCGAGATTACCCAAGCTAAAAAAAATTCTAGGCTAAAAGTGTAATTTTGATTCAAGAATGAGTGCATGGAAATAAGTTCTGATGGGAAGTTCCAACTCACTAATTTGTACATTCAATGAAACAACGGATTGAAAATTAACACAATAGTTCTATTGAAAAAATTTCCTGGATGCAGTTCGGTTTATCTAGCAAACCTATATTCCACTCTGAACTTTCTTCATTTTCCCAAGGCTCATTTGCAAAACTCCCTTTACCCTCATGTTTATGTTTTAATTTTCTTGACAACCTGCACAACTTCTCTGGTTTTAATATTTTTTCTTACCAAAAATTGGAACAAGAAAATTAGTTGACTTTTCTAACATTTATGAGTATAGTCTACGTGGTATGATGATAAACTAATTATAGATTGATGAAAATATCCTTCACAGTTTAAACGAAGATGTCTTCATATACAATACATCTAAAGATTAATAATAATGATATATAAATCGCCCATTTAAAAAGACATATCAAACTTCACAAAAATAAAAAAATATGACAATTTTTTTTCAGAAACATCTTGATAACGAGTGAAAATATAATTGTGATAAACTTTTTTAAGAAAACTCAAATCAACCACGGTGAAGGGGAAATCATAAACTCGAACAGAACAAAATAGATGATGTTTATTTTTATTAATAAACCAACTATTACAGAGACCTTTCAATTTATATATCCCATTACCCTTAAAACACAAACCAGAAACGCAGTAGACTTGAAAACCGTACTAAGAATGCATTACATAAGATCTAATCAGGCCAGAGAAAGGCACCAATTGCATAGTTTCGCTTTTATTCCACATCACCGGTGACATCCAAGCCATAATAATGAAATAGAAAATCAAGCCTCCTCTCCTCCATTGATTGCTAGTCCGCCTTTGAATAGCTCGGATAATGCACAGGCACGCAAAATCCATCTCCATCTGACACTCTTTCTTCCTTTGTCTCTGCACTCCTTTCCCACCGAAGTTTCTGAAGCAGATCTTCTAATGAATGCACGCGCTGCATAAGCCTGCTGAAACTTCCAGCTGAATGTTCATGTTCATGTTCATGCCCAATATGCTCCTCCTTCTTCAACTTAGCCATTTCTCTATTGATTTGCTCTGGTAACAGAAGAAGCTATGGGGTATAAAACTAGATTTAAGTAGAGGTCGATAGAATAGTTGGGAAGGGAGAAATGAAGAAATTAAGGTGAGCAAGAGAGGTATTAAATAGGATTCTTCTCCTCCGATTTTTGGTTGGATTTTGATCCCACGTTGCAGATGAATTGCGAGATGTGAACATGCATGATTACACCACTGTCAAAACATTCCGTGTTCCCCATTGCGTGTTTAACTAGCGCTTAACGTGTCTTTTCCATCGCCACTTGTTACCTCACCTCACCGGAACTTACCCACTTCTCTCATCGAATTTCCACGCTCCATTAACTGCTAGATTTTTGCCCAGTCTTGAAACTAATTTATTTGGTGAATAAAAATATGTGACGGGTTGGAAAAAAAGGAAAATTTAAGAATGTGTTTATATTATCATTTATAGAATAGTTTATGCATTTTCAAAGAAATTATGTAGATATCTTTTCAGTCTTTGGTTTTTAGTAGAAGACTTATATATGGTGTCACATGGAGTGTTTTTGTGGAAGTCTATATAAAAAGAAATTTAGTATATACCTAGCGTATCTTTGAGGGGTGTAAAGGTTATGTTGATAGTTAAATATATATCAAATGTTGATATTGTGATATATTTATGGATCTCTATCCCTCTCTATTTCTATATTTTTATGTCTATGTCTATCTCTAACTCACAAACTCTCCATGTCTACCTCCCAAGATCCCTACCTTCATCTCCCCCCTCTCCTCTTCCTATTTCTCTCCCTCCCACTCCCTTACTCTTTGTCTCTCCCTTCATAACTATCCCTCACTTTTATATTTGATTATGATCCTTCTATCTACAGACTCGCTCTCTCCCCATGATTCCCTCCTTATTTTTACCTCTATCAATCTTTTCACCTCTCTATCTCTCTTTTATCTATCTATCTATCTATCTATCTATTTATCTACTATCTATTTGTTGCCTCATATATCTTTATCATTTTATCTCTTCATCTTCCCCCTCTACATTTCCTATTTCTCTCCTTCCCACTCCCTTCCTCTTTGTCTCTCCTTTCATAACTATCCCCCACTTTGATATTCAATTTGATCCATCTATCTACACACTCGCTCTCTCCCTACGTTTCCCTTCCCTATTTTTATCTCTCTCTCTCTCTCTCTCTCTCTCTCTCTCTCTCTCTCTCTTCCTTCCTATTATTCATACTAATCTCTCTCTCTCTACCCCCCCTCCCCATCTTCCTAGCCCTATATGTGTGTATCTATTTGTATCTCTATCTCTTTTTATCCATATTTCTTCTTCCATATATTCATTTGTCTCCATCCTATTCTCTCTCTCTCTCTCTCTCTCTCTCTCTCTCTCACACACACACACACACACACACACACACACACACAATCATCTTATTATAAAATTTAAAAAAAAAACCTGATTAAATCTATTGATTAATATGAGTTGGGGATGGTTGACAAACACATTCAATACTATCCTCTAAAAATTTTTCATCTTATTCCTTGACCATACTTACATCACTCGCCACCTGCATTTATTAGTGTAATACCCCAAAAATGGGCTATAAGTTCATTAACCTCCTACATCGATAAATCGAACAAAATCGACATCAAAGTCCTAACCTAAGACACATCTAACATCATCGAATCATAATTGATTATCTTAAATTCTGCATCGGGGAATATTCTTAGTAATATTCCTAATTATCTTAATTATCTTTAATTTAATGATTATTTGGCGATAAATCACATTTATCCTAAGTTTGATTAATTGAATATTTTCATATTTAATTAATTAGATTTAATATTTGCCACTTAATTGTGTAATTAAATTTAATTCTATCTATTATTAATTGTATTATTTAATTTTGACAATAAATCAAAATTCCTATCTTTAATTGATTAAATTCTTATTTAATTAATTAAAACATGTTGTCATTATTTAATAATATAATTTTTAATAAAAGTTTGGTAAAATAGTTAATTAACCCATAAATTAATTATTTTATTTCAAAAATCAGTTGAGTTGATAATAAATCACTTTATTTATTTATTTAATTCTTAATTATTATGCATATTCAAAAGAAATAGTTAAACTCCAAATCAGAAAATCAATGCAAGTTATTGACTTTTTGGAACTCAACATCCTTTTGAAGTTCAAAAAGCTGATCTAAACTCTAATTTGAGTTAAAAAGCTATTTTTGCATGATTTTGAGAATTAACTATCTTTCATGATCAGATAACTCAAAAATCAAGATGAGTTAATTTGAGTGATTTATGGCTTTTATCCATGCACCTCCAAATCCTTGGATTTCTATAAATTAAGGCTTTAGCTCTTCACAAATCATCTCATATTTTTGCACAATCACACTGGAGAATTGGAATTGAAAAATCAAAGCTCTTGCGAATCGACATCTTTGTGAGATCAATTTTATTTTTGCATTCATATTTCATATCATTCTTAGATAGTTTCATATCAAGTTTTTCATATAGATAGTTTCATATCATTTTATCATTATTATTGCATAGAAAATACTAAAAAAATAGAATAATTGCATTCAATCTCATATCTAGATCAATTGCATTCAAATCCTTCATTTAGGTGTCGTCTAGGTCACTGATCTCGATTACAATCTGAGAACATTAATCTCGCACCTACTAGAAGGCAGTAAATCGCTTGGTTAGATAGCTTTCAATTTTGCACGATTTTGATTATAGCTAACCTCTAATATTTTACTGAGTGTTGTGTCTACAGATCAGGTATAATTTATGTGGTGGGTGCCAGAAATGTGTGTGTAAAAATTGTACTTGATCTGTAGACACAACACTCAGTAAAACATTAGAGGTTAGCTAAAATCGAAATCGTGCAAAATTGAAAGCTATCTAACCAAGTGATTTACTGCCTTCTAATAGGTGCGAGATTAATGTTCTCAGATTATTATCGAGATCAGTGACCTAGACGACACCTAAATGAAGGATTTGAATGCAAAAGATGGATATGAAATTGAATACAATTAATCTATATTTTTGATATTTTATATGCAATAAGAATGATAAACTGATATGAATCTATGCTAGATAAAATTGATATGCTATGAATCTAACAATGATATGTAATATGAATGCAAAAATAAGATTGATCTCACAAAGATGTTGATTCACAAGAGCTTTGATTCTTCAATTCCAATTCTCCAGAGTGATTGTGCAAAATATGAGATGATTTGTGAAGAGCTGAAGCCTTTAATTTATAGAAATTCAGGGCTTTGGAGGTGCATGGATAAAAGCCATAAATCACTCAAATTAACTCATCTTGATTTTTGAGTTATCTGATCATGAAAGATAATTAATTCTCAAAATCATGCAAAAATAGCTTTTTAACCCAAATTAGAGTTTAGATCAGCTTTTTGAACTCCAAAAAGATGTCGAGTTCCAAAAAGTCAATAACTTGCATTGATTTTCTGATTGGGAGTTTAACTGTTTCTTTTGAATATGCATAATAATTAAGAATTAAATAAATAAATAAAGTGATTTATCCTCAACTCAACTGATTTTTGAAATAAAATAATTAATTTATGGGTTAATTAACTATTTTACCAAACTTTTATTAAAAATTATATTATTAAATAATGACAACATGTTTTAATTAATTAAATAAGAATTTAATCAATTAAAGATAGGAATTTTGATTTATTGTCAAAATTAAATAATACAATCAATAATAGATAGAATTAAATTTAATTAAACAATTAAGTGGCAAATATTAAATCTAATTAATTAAATATGAAAATATTCAATTAATCAAACTTAGGATAAATGTGATTTATTGCCAAATAATCATTAAATTAAAGATAATTAAGATGATTAGGAATATTACTAGGAATATTTCCCGATGCAGAATTTAAGATAATCAATTATGATTCGATGATGTTTAGATGTGCCTTAGATTAGGACTTTGATGTCGATTTCGTTCGAATTGTCGATGTAGGAGATTAATGAACTTATAGCCCATTTTTGAGGTATTACAATTAGTAGCTCGTGGATACTGGATCAAAATAGTTCACTATGTCGTACTATTTTATAAGGCTCCACATGGTAAGTTTAATTATTATTCATTAAAAATAAAATATGAAGATAATTCAAATATTGCAAATATCAACATAAAATAATTATCTGTAAAAGTATTACCACAAATATAAATATGTTGATTATTTTTCTTTAACTTGCAAATTTAATTATGTGAATTCTTATATTCAAATAAAATTGTTCAAAATTGAAGGGTAAGTTCAATTATTATTCACAAAAAAATAGAGAATAGGAAGATAATTCAAATATGAACATAAAATAATTATCTGTAAAAGTAAATTATCACACATATAAATATGTTGATTATTTTTTCTTTAACTTGCGAAATTTAATTATATGAATTATTATGTTCAAAGAAAAATGTTCAAATTTGATTCATAATCAAAAGTTGATTTATAAGTATATTTAATAAAATAGAAATGAACAAGTATCAACTTTCATCTAAATAAAATACAAAGTGATTCGTATCAGATATTGTAGTTTCCAAAATAATAATGTATTAGTACATCTAAATACATTATTTGTATATAAAAAAAAAGATTATATATGGGATGAACCCACAATAGTGGGTTACACTTTTTAGCCTGAACGGACACTGAACTCTACATTTTGAGAAAAAATTTCAGATTCGGATGCATATTGTTGTTGAACCGCTCCAAATCGGTGGATGGAGTAAATTAGAGTCTTTTAAGATTTTCTGTCTAGATTCTAAATATATTTTTTTAAATTTTTTTTTAATTTATTTAAATAGTTTTTTCTTTCTCCCACGAAAACTTGTATGGTGCTGAAAATGTTATTTTCAAATAGTAACACTGTTTTCATAGAGCATAAATTTTTTTGTAAAATAGATATGGATGTGATTCTTTCAAATTTAGTTTTGTAACATCCATACGGAGGGCATGCAATTGGTTTGATAATATTATCACTATTATTGCATATTTTATTAACGTTTGAAGTTGACTAAACCAAAATTTTGACCTACCTTGACTACATAACTTATAACTTATTGTGTATTTATCAAATTTCAATCATTACTTTTTTACTAGAAAGTAGACTCGAATATGGAGGGCATTGTTATTTTTCAAAAAAAAATTCCTTGTTTTACTATTTTTCGTTGAACGTCAAACTCAGAGGTTTATATTTGATAAAAAACCTACATTCATTTAATGTCAAAAATCATACACATAATAAATTTAAAAATAGTCAAATATATAATCGTTAGAAAGCTAGTTCCGAGTACTTGTTGTATGCAAAAGGATGTCTTTTTATTCATCCCATTTGATCAGCGCGCTTGAGGCCCGAAGCCATGAAATTCTCAGAATTTCTTGAAAACTTGAAAACCATCTCCCATTTTCGGTACTTTTGATAGAAAGTACTTTCGATTGAAAGTACTGACTTTCGATCGAAAGTACTTTGGCAAAAAATGTAAAATTTAGTCAATACTAAGGGACTTTCGATCGAAAGTCCCTTAGTTTTCGATCAAAAGTCAAGTTTGACTTTCGATCGAAACCAATGTCGGCCTTTTTGGTGGCATTTTTGGGTAATTAGAATTTGGTATAAATAAATGTATATTTTTTTCATTTCATAAATCTGAAAGTTGTAAAATAATTCGCATTTAGGAGAAGGAAGACATTTTGGCATGGAATAATTTTCTAAGTTGTGATGGGAAATAAAAAGAGAAGGCTAAACAAAAGTACATGACATTATTCAGAAGAGACTGAACAAAGACTACATGAAGAATCATGAAAAAGATATCATCGTCGGAATTCAGGTATGTCTAAAATGTCTCTAGATAGATATTTTGAGTTGATGGTCAAGACTTGTCTTAATGTTCATGTAAATGTGATATTGTACAGGTCTATTAGACTTAACTAGACCTAATTATAGACCTATTTGGACTAATAAGACTTATTAGGACTAATTAGGACCTATTCTAGGGACTATTAGGACCCAATTAGAATCAATGAGAACCAATTAACACCTAATTAGACTCAATTAGGACTCAATTAGACTCAATTAGGACTAATTAGGACCTTAATAGGACCTATTAGGACTAATTAGGACTAATTAGGACCTATTAGGACCTATTAGAACCTAATTAGGACTAATTAGGACCTATAGGACCTATTATGACTAATTAGGACCTATTAGGACCTATTAGCACCTAATTAGGACTAATTAGAACCTATTAGAACCTATTAGAACCTAATTAGAACCTATATGAACCTAATACTACCTAATAGGACCTATTAGGACTAATTAGGACCTAATAGGACCTATTAGGACTAATTAGGACCTAATAGGATCTATTAGGACCTATTAGGACTAATTAGGACCTATTAGAACCTATATGAACCTAATTAGAACCTATATGAACCTAATTAGAACCTATTAGGACCTATTAGAAACCTAATTAGAACCTAAATGAACCTAATACTACCTAATAGGAGTTATTAGGACTAATTAGGACCCAATAGGACCTATTAGGACTAATTAGGACCTATTAGGACTAATTAGGACCTATTAGGACCTATTAGGACTAATTAGGACCTATTAGAACCTAATTAGGACTAATTAGGACCTACTAGGACTAATTAGAACCAATTAGACTCAATTAGGACCAATTAGGACCTAACATGTTAGGACTAATTAGACTCAATTAGGACCAATTAGGACCTAATATGACCTATTAGACTTAATTATGACCAATAGACTCAATTGGGACCAATTAGGGACCTAATATGGACCAATTAGGACCTAACATGACCTATTAGACTCAATTAGGACTAATTAGACTTAATTAGGATTGGTTAGGACCTAATATTGACTAACTAGACTCAATTAGGAGGTCAACTAGACTCAATTATGACCAATTAGGAACAATTAGGACCTAATTAGGACCTATTACATTCAATTAGGACCTATTAGATTCAATTATGACTTATTAGATCCAATTATAGTCAATAGGACCAATTAGGACCTAATATGACCTATTAGACTCAATAGGACCACCTAGACTCAATTATGACCAACTAGACTCAATTAGGACCAATATGGACCAACTAGACTCAATTAGGACCAACTAGAAACAATTAGGACCAATTAGGACCTAATTAGGACCTATTAGATTCACTTATGACCTATTAGATCTAATATACTCAATTAGGACCAATTAGGACCTAATATGGACCAACTAGACTCAATTAGGACCAACTAGACATAATTAGGACCAATTAGGACCTAATTAGGACCTATTAGGACCTAACATGACCTACAAAACTCAATTAGGACTAATTAGACTCAATTAGAACCAATTAGGGACCCTATTAGGGACTTATTAGACTCAATTAGGACCAATTAGACTCAATTGGGACCAATTAGGACCTAATATGGACCAATTAGGACCTAACATGACCTATTAGACTTAATTAGGACTAACTAGACTCAATTATGACCAATTAGGAATAATTAGGACCTATTAGATTCAATTATGACCTATTAGATCCAATTATAGTTAATTAGGACCAATTAAGACCTAATATGACCTATTAGACTCAATTAGGACCAATTAGACTCAATTATGACCAATTAGGACCTAATATGGACCAATTAGGACCTAACATGACCTACTCAACTCAATTAGGATTAATTAGACTCAATTAGGACCAATTAGGACCAACTAGACACAATTATGACCAACTAGGACTCAATTAGGACCAATATGGACCAACTAGACTCAATTAGGACCAAACTAGACACAATTAGGACCAATTAGGACTAATTAGGACCTATTAGATTCAATTATGACCTATTAGATCTAATTATACTCAATTAGGACCAATTAAGACCTAATATGGACCAACTAGACTTAATTAGGACCAACAAGACACAATTATGACCAATTATGACCTAATTAGGACCTATTAGGACCTAACATGACCTACTAAACTCACATGACCTACTAAACTCAATTAGGACTAATTAGACTCAATTAGGACCAATTAGGACCTATTAGGACCTAACATGACCTACTAAAGTCAATTAGGAACTAATTAGACTCAATTAGGACCTAATATGACCTATTAGACCTCAATTAGGACCAATTAGACTCAATTAGGACCAATTAGGACCTAATATGGACCAATTAGGACCTAACATGACCTATTAGACTCAATTAGGACTAACTAGACTCAATTATGACCAATTAGGAACAATTATGACCTAATTAGGACCTATTAGATTCAATTATGACCTATTAGATCCAATTATAGTCAATTAGGATCAATTAGGACCCTAATATGACCTATTAGACTCAATTAGGACCAATTAGGACCCAACATGGCCTACTAAACTCAATTAGGACTAATTAGACTCAATTAGGACCAATTAGGACCAACTTGACACAATTATGACCAACTGGACTCAATTAGGACCAACTAGACACAATTATGACCAATTAGGACCTAATTAGGACCTATTAGATTTAATTATGACCTATTAGATCTAATTATACTCAATTAGGACCAATTTAGACCTAATATGGACCAAACTAGACACAATTAGGACCAACTAGACACAATTAGGACCAACTAGGACCTAATTAGGACCTATTAGGACCTAACATGACCTACTAAACTCAATTAGGACTAATTAGGACCTAATATGACCTATTAGACCTCAATTAGGACCAATTAGACTCAATTGGGACCAATTAGGACCTAATATGGACCAATTAGGACCTATCATGACTAATTAAAATCAATTAGGACCTAATATGACTATTAGACTCAATTAGGACCAATTAGACTCAATTGGGACCAATTAGGACCTAAATATGGACCAATTAGGACCTAACATGACCTATTAGACTAAATTAGGACTAATTAGACTCAATTATGACCAATTATGACCAAGGTATCAAGATTTTGCTGTGTCTGGTCCAAGCTCAAATCTACATCTGCAACATGAGTAGATTGCACACGCCTCTCTAATGATGAATGCAATGGACTAACCAGATCAGATGGCATGGACATCATATCATCATGTGTCAACAAATCTAGATAACCTGTAGTGGTCATGCTGAACTCAACATCGTCAAGGCCAACATCAAAGAACTGATGCCTTGCATTGACTGATGGGTCTATATGCTATGCCTCTCTTTGTGCAGCAATAGAGTCGTCAGTGGGTGGATCCTCACAAGAAACTGCCACTATGGCCATGGTCTAGGTGAGAAGGATGTGGTTGAGTGTATCTAACAGTGCCCACATGAGATCTAACCTATAATATGGGGATATCATGCTCTGTTGCTATAAATGCATATGCATCCAATAGATCCTCAGCCAAGCTAGTCAGTGTCACATGTGTCATCTCTCCTATAAGTCCCTCTAGGCTAGAAAGTGAAGGGATGCCTGCTGTAGTGTACATGTCATCTGTGGTCCTGCTAGTGGATGCTCCACCTGATGATCTGGAGTGTCATCGAGACATCAGGTACTAACCAACCTGATCACTAGATATGGATGTGGTAGCTATTGCAATATCCCCCGACACTATCAATCGCAGCTAGAAGCTAGGTGCTATAAATAACATCATCTACAAAATGGCCCAATGAAGGAGCTATAGCAGGTGCCCTCTGACCAACAATGGCCCTGTGTACTAGTCTCTGTCGATCAGCTCGACAATAAGCATCTCTATTAGCAAGTCTATCACGCCCCTGTCCTAGATGTGCTGAAAAATTAGTGTAATTAATAGCATGACCTAAATGAACCTTAGCAAAAATTTGATGTGCAAAGTACAGTGGAATCTGGTCGTTATTCAGATAACGACCATGGGTAGCTAGAAATCTAGGGTTTATCAATGCTGATATAGCAGGATCCCTCACACCTGGTAACCTAGTACCCCTTCACATAATTTTTATCTGCATAAGATGGGAAAACTTCCCCTTTTAGGGTCTCTTTAGGCACTAAAGCCTGTACCTCCTTAAGAGAAAGACCAGAGCCAACCTCTTGTCTCTTTCTCTTCAAGTATGGCCTCTATAATATCTGGGGCATAGGAAGTGGTACCATGAATGTCATCCCTAATGCTAATCAAGCTATTAAGGATGGACTGACATGTGCTCTTATAGACAGTAGAGCTAGATGGATTATTTATAGATTCTTGCAGCCGTTGAATCTCTCTATTAGTGTGTGAAAATAGTTCTGCAGGGGGAATCGGTGCATCTGCCATGTGTGATGTGTAATAATATGTCTGATAGATCTAGAATATGTATGTACCTGAAAGATTTTATTTACTGTCAAATAAAGTCTACATATACATGTACGTTTTCCTAATTTAAATAAAAATAAAATTAAATACTATGTGTGCATTTCACTACATTATTTGAAAGTAAAATCAATTACATAAAATTACATATTTAAATGTAAATTAACATTTTAATAGGTCTAATGGGGTCTTAAAGGGTCATATAACCTATCATAGGTCCTAATAGGTCCAATTAGGTATGTAATAGGTCAAATTAGGTATAATTAGGTCTAATTAGGTATAATTAGGTCTAATTAGGTGTGATTAGGTCCCAATTGATTAATTAGGTCTAATTAGGTGAGGCACTAATAAGTCTTAAGGGGTCATATTACTCATAGTGGGACTAATTTGGTATTAAAGGGGTCATATAATAGGTATTATAGGTCCTAATAGGTCTAATTAGGTCATAACAACTAATTGGGTCTAATTAGGTGCTTTAATATAGGTCTTAAGGGGTCATGTTACTCATAGTGGGTCTAATGGGGTCTTATGGGGTCATATAACCTATCATAGGTCCTAATAGGTTTAATTAGGACATAATTGGTTAATTGGGTATTAAATTAGGTTCTAATAGGTCTAATTTGGTCGAATTAGGTCCTAATAGGTCTAATTGGGTCTATTTAGGTGCTAATTAGGTATAATTCCATTGTAATAAGTCTTATCTAGGTCTAATTAGGTCGTAATACATCTAATTGGGTCTAATTAGGTCCTAAAAGGTTTTAAGGGGTCATATAACCTATCATAGACCTCTTAAAATAGACCTAGATAACTAGAAATTATGATGTCCTAATAGGTCTAATTGAATTAAGCAGGTCTAATTAGGTGAACTAATAGGTCTACTTTGGTCTTAAGAGCTCATATTAAGCATAGTATTGAGTCTAATTAGGTCTTAAAGGGTCATGTAGTACTCGAGTATATTAGGTGTTAATTAGTCTTAAATTCTGATCTAATTACAAGGTTAGAAGGGGTCTTATTACTCATATTACATAGATAATTAGGGCAAGCTATTATGACTAATTTGGTCTAAGGGGTCCTATTAAGTTCATAAATATGTCCCTAAGTAAGCATTATTACTATTCAATATTAGTTCCTATTACTTATATTATGTATGTATTACTCACATGTATTTAAAGGTAAATTAAATAGTATAAAATTAGGTATAATTTAAAGGTCTTGTTATGGGTTAATTAGTCTAATTATGCCTAAGGGATCATATTGCTCATATTAGGTGTACTAGTAGGTCCTATTACTCATGATATTAGGTGTTAATTAGTCTTAATTAAAGGTCTAATTAGGTCTAATTAAAGGTCTAATTAGGTCTTAAGGGGTCCTCAAACTCATATTAGGTATACTTGAGACTAGTTACACATGTCTTATTAGGTGTTAATTGGTCAAGTATTAGGTCTAATTACGTCTTTAAGGCCCATCTTATTAATGATATTAGGTCCTAATTTGGGTCTTATTACTCATATTAGGTCAGGTAATAGGTTAAAAATTAGGTCTTAATGGGTCACAATTTACTCCAGGGTCTAATTTTAAGTATATAATTATGTCTTCTTAGTCAAGTATTAGGTCTAATTAGTCTTATCTAGGTCTTATTAGTCTTAATTAGTCTTATCTCTAGGTCTTATTAGGTACATAATTAGTCTTATCTAGGTCTTATGTACATACACAATGTATACATAAAAATCTATCTATACACATGTACATGTATGTATACATACATACATCTATATATATATATATATTTATATATATATATA
>BSBK01003859.1:1210000-1215000 GCA_027943335.1 Chamaecyparis obtusa | reverse complement strand
ATATATATGTTGGAATTAGGAGAGATAGGGTACCTGAGAGGGGAGGGGGTGAATCAGTGCCCACAAAACTTTATCACATCACCTTTCAGATCTACAACAACAAATAGTAGTAACCTTCAAAAATAACTTGTATATAATACATGTATCATTCATCCATTCAATTTGTGAAAGTATAATAACATGAAATCAACAATATAATAGTTCCATAGCACAAGTATTTTGGTAACACAGAAACCCTTGTTAGAAGGTAAAAACTGCGGTGAGGATGATACCCACAAAATTCTTCACTACTACAGATAGAAAAGGTTTGCCTGTTAGGGCTACAAGTTTTGATCACTTCTAGTGATCTTACCCTATTAGGAGAAAACATATTAGATCAGCTAGATCTACCTAGTTATAGGATTTTAGCAACACTACTTGAGTGTGCACTCGGTTAAGAGATTTACAATAAGACTGTCAAGTCTACTCTATTAAGAGATTAACCTAAACTCTATTACAATTGTTAGAAAGCAATAGGTAACTATCTACTAAATGACAAATTGATTGTTTGATACAGATCATAAAATACTGATAAAATATCACCTTTACTGTGATGAATCTCTGCTCTGAACAGCTCAGTTGGTCCTGCTTTGATTCTGCTTAATCTGATAACCTCTGAATACTGATCTGCTCTGTTTACTTATAATCTTGAAGGCTGGCTAGAACTTCAAGTGCTTCTTCGCTCATACATCAATTCACATCAAAAATGATGTAACATAAAAAAATGTATAGTATACAACATTATGCTGCTTATACAAAATTAGGTTTACAAATCTTAGACAAAACCCTAAGATCTAAGTTGTACAAAAATGACCTAGATCAAACTATTACAAATAATCTGCATCGTATCTTAAAAATAAATTATTATCGATCTTGGTAATACATTTTCTGATCTGTTGTACACCATTTGCATAGAAGAATATGTCATTCCTAGTTACTATGCTATTTCCTGTGATCCTCTGTAAACACTATATAAACTGCTCGGTGTTTATTCTGATGCTCGATGTTTACTGTCACTCGGTATCGGTGTCTGTTGATGCTTGGCAATCACTGGCTAATGCTCAGTGTATATACTTAACCGACTTGCATGTTTTTCTTATAGTTACCGGACTAGCTTCATATATGTAACCAATCGATATCTTTGATAACCTTTGATACTAATGATAATCATTAATGCTCAATTAGAAATAACAATCTCCCCCTTTGGCATTAGTATCAAAACTTTAATGTATAAAGACCTTATGTCTCAAAACTTATATCTCCTACCATATACATATACAAATAAAAAAATTTATAAATACTCCCCCTCGGTACATGCTTCTGTAATGTGTAGTATACTTAGCAAAAATGTACATATTTGGCATATACATTGATTTCCCCCCTTTTTGATATTATGCCAAATACAAAAATGGTATACTTACAACTTGTCAAAAATGTACTGATGGGTTTTCTTCAGTGACTCCAAGAGGTTTTCCCATTCCTCTTTCAAGTTGGTGAGAGCAAGGTGCTCAAGGACCGACTTGTACATGCATGTCAAAGATGTTCTCCAACATAGAAATCTCTGGTGTTGCAACAAAGTTGTCCCGCTTTGACAATATGTTTCTCAAAAAAATTTAGGTATGGAAGGAGTTCTATCTGCAACTCAGTAACTTGATCAGTGATCCGCTCTTCTTGTTTCTTGAGATCTGCTATCAACCGCCTGAGTTCTTGAACTCTAAGTATGTGCATTAGCAATAGCTTGTGGCTCAGTTGTAGTTGCTAGTGCACTGACTGTGATTTCATTTTCAAGTGATTTTATCTTTTCACTGATCTCAGTAGTGAATGTTCTGACAGTGCCATAGCTACAGTAAGAATTGACAAATTAACTAAGTTATTTATTTGAATCTCAGTTATTAGCTCAGCTAGTTTGACCTTGTTAATTGCCACTTCTTGGCTGATTCTTTCTGCAAGTTTGTTTTGAATCTTGGATTCTGCCCTTTCTTCAATTCACTTGTCAGCATCAATGTCTAGGGCATTTATCTTCTCAGTAAGTAAAGCAAGTTGATCTATAATAGGAGTATCTTCATCAATGTTCACTTCAGGTACTACCTATTGTAAGATATCCCTAACATCCCTTAATATTTCTTTGTGTTTAGTCTCTTGCTTCAACTTCTCTTGTGCTACTTTTCTTGTACATAACTCCCCATATTTTCTCAATTCGTTGGGCCAAGGGTCCTCAGGTCCACACTCTGGTATTATAATCACTTCATCTAGAGTGACCATCCCTTTTCCTTTACCCTTCTTTTTCTTTTTCTTCTTGGGCTCTTTTGCTATAACAACAATAGCCTTTTCATCTATTTCCCTTGGTGTATTTTTTTGGTAGACACATTATCATCCTTTTTCTACTCATCATTAATTTGTGTGTCAGTGGACTGAGTCAGAGCCTTTGAAGTTATGTCTGGTGGGGTTGCCTTTGTAGCTTTTGGCTCTTCCTTATTCTCTATTTTTGATTTATTGGCCTCTATCTCTTCATGCTTGTTTGTCTCAGTAGGAGGTTCATTGCTTGGTTCCCCAGTTGTGTCTAGTGGTTGCTCGGGGATAGAGCCTTCAGGTTATTCCTTAGCTAGAATTTTAACAACTTCAGCTAAAACTGGAAGCTCACTCGGTAAAGATGGGATTGCGCATTCGGTAAGTAGTGCCTCATCTTGTGCATGTGAAGGTTCAATATTCACATCCTCATCATTATCCCTTTTCATCAGGATCACCGTTGGTGATGTCCTCAATGACTACTATCATTATCATTTTTATCTTGGATCTGGATCTCTGCAAGAGCCGGTGCATCCTGTGAACTATCATGAATCTCTTGTACAACTATAGTATCAATTACCTTGGTAACTTAATATATCTACTTCCTGCTTCTTTTGTGCAGTATCATCTTCAATAAAAATTCATTTTCCTTTGGAATTGTGTCTCTTCTAAGACAAATTCTGAAAAACAATTTTCTCTAACTATTCCTTCATAGCAAGAACGGATGCCCAAATAAGTTGACCTGATTCGTCAAGATCTACAAGATTCTCATCTAGTATTTGCATAGCTCAATTTTTTATTGGAAATCTTTGCACCGATGATTCCATAAGTTCTTTTATCTCCTCCATAGATAAAGTTGGTGCTACCAAAGCTAGGAGTGGTTCTCTCATTTTCTTCACGGTTTCCAGTGCATAAGTCCATTTCTGGTTGATTCTTTCTTCAAGTGCAGCTGGGAGTTGTGTATTGAACTGTATTGGAACTCTTTTGAAACGTATCCTGGGAGTTGTGTATTGAACTGTATTGGAACTCTTTTGAAACGTATCATCATTTGGATGATAGCTTCCTCTATTTTATTTTGATCTTCATTTGACATTTTGTCAAATCTTTTAAGTTCCGGGTCTGAGATGTCTCCATTCTCCAATATGTCCTCAATGGCATCATCAATTGAACGTTTCTTGTTATTGAAAATCTTGAATTGTTCTTGATTGTTTTCTTCCTCTTCATCCTCTAAATCTTCCTTTCCTATTATCAATTTTCTTCTATTTTTCTTTGGTGGCTCAACTACAACCTTGGGTCCTTTCTTTGCATATGTCTTTGTTGGTGTAGCAACCTTTTGTTTTATTACTTTCTCAGCCACCTTATTCAGTGGTGAAGCTGCAGTTGATGACCTTGTGCATGCACCTATCTGCACTGGCAACTGCCTCTTCCTTGGTGTTTTAGTAGGAGGAACCAGTGTAGCTTTTTGTTCTTCTTCAGATTTGGTCTCCTCACTATCATAAGCCTTTTCAGCCAACATTAACTGACCTTTGGTTGCCTATTCAACCGGTGACTCCTCAGATGAGTCTGCATCCTTCTCAAATTTCTTAGATAAATTTTTTTTCATCTTTTTGGACTTCCTTGTCATTTTACCGATGACCAGATTAGTTTTTATTCTTGAATTAGCTTCCTCAAAGGTTCCAAACCTTGCAGCCTTAGGGTCCTTCGATAATGCTAGCAGTGCCTTGATAGATTTCAAACCAAAATCATAATCCATTTCATAGCCCATAGGTGCTAGCCACCTTGTCCTTGGTTCTACAGCTTTTATCATAGTGTGGTCGGTGTTCACTAAGAAACAAATGTCCATTGCATATTTATCGACCAATTCATCAGCAATTCTACTTCTTAAATTCATCTTCACTTTAAAATCTTCATAGTAACTATTTATTACATTCTCAGCTTTATCTCCCAGACCTTTCATGATATCAAATATTTGTGAATTGATCGGTGTATCATCTATCTAGTCAATGTGACTGACATAGGGAAAGAATTTCTGGAGATAGAAAAATAAGCATACTAGGAGTGATCCAAACTTACAGGTATTGGACTTCTGTGACTTGATGGTTTTCATATTTTCTTCAACCTGTCTCGGTAGTAGCTCGGCAAGGTCTATCTGATGACCCTTCCTTATCAATTTGTAAGCCATATCTACTGCACTGCATGGTACACTATTTGACCTGCTCAACTGAAAGATTTTATAACCAATAAAATGTGCTGCGAACTTCACTTCAAGATCCATAATTGTTGAAACTTTCAGTGCTGTTCTGTTCCATGTTGCACCAATATTCTTTTCAACATCAGCTCGAGATGAGATTTGAAATGCTTTGGCTTTATTGGTAGTAGGGTAACCAGTAACCCTGCTAATCATTCTTTTTGTGACCTTGATTAGTCTGTCTAGCCAGAACGTGCCCTCATGATAGCGGCTCAACACAACCCTAATCCATTTGTTCTTAAAGTTCTTTAGAAAATCTAGGGCATGAGTAAGACCAAGTGTCTCAACCAATTTGTGCTTTGGTTTCAGTTCCTTTTTATCATTACAAAGTGCCTGAAACGCAACATATATATTGAAATCTCCAATTTCCCCAATTTTATAGTGTATGTATGAATGTATATCTTCCATCAACAAAACCCTAGGTGGG
>BSBK01003859.1:1095000-1205000 GCA_027943335.1 Chamaecyparis obtusa | reverse complement strand
CGCGCTCTACCAGCTGAGCTAAGACGGCTGTGCTGAGTTTTCGTCGATTACCAAGCAGATCGATAAAGGAATAAGTCTTAGCATAAATGGATCTGGTTGCTTTCTCCCAAATAAGAGGGTAAGAAATAGAAGTGGAATAGACAACGATATATATGTCTTAGCCTAAGATTTGATATTTTCTTGTATTTGTTTCCTTATATCTGGCTTCCCAAGCATTAGTTTATAAAATCTCTTCTTAGACCATACTTCCTTTGTTTGTATATGTGCTAATTTCTCTTTCTAGGCCTGAGTGGCTGGGGTGACTACCTTTGCAATAGTGGCTTCATTTATCCTTTCTTCTTCTCATATAACTTATTCTCTTAGGAGTGAATCAAGAGCCCCCCTCAACCAAATCTTCTAAGTTGGTGCCGGAGGCCACCATATATCTGATGAGTGCTCTTTCGATGGTTGTCTTGTTTGGTGTTTCCATATTATCATAGATTTGGAATGTTTACTTCAAGACATCTTTCTAAATATTTCACTGTATCTACGCCTTTTAGGAAAACAATATATCTATGCTCCTTCCATGTGAGTTGTATCACACACCTTAATAACGATTAACATGATGCATATAAGATAAAACAGACGCGGCTAAGCTCCAAATAGAATGCATCTTGACTAAATTTTAAAAAAATGGAAAACACAATAGATTTTTGCGAAATTTTCAGTATTTGTTCTTTATGATCTGAACATTTTATGATCAAAACCCAAAAAAAAAAAAAAAAAAAAATCATTATATTTTTGCAAATCTTAAAAAAAAAATTTATTTATTTTTATTTTTTTCCCTTTTGCTACATTCTATCTAGAGCTTAGCGGGAAAGTGAAGGATTTGGAATATATTTAACATTTATGTGGCGGATTCGCTAATAATGAGGAAAGGTGTGAGCGGTGTATATATACCCAAGCATTCGCAGGATAGAAGGAACGTTGTGAAGTTACTAAATTAAGGAGAAGTCTGGTTACGATTATGGCTTCTGGTCACCCATATTACATGCGGCAAAATTAGTGATGGGGAAGGAGTTTCTTATGGCTTACCATCGCCATCAGTTAAAGTAAGATACCCGAAAGAGAAGGCAAAGAAGTATGAAGTTTGATGTCTTAGAAGAGCGCTGGGGTGTTATTGTTCGTAGCATTCTATTTCTAGAAAGGATTACGGGGGTGGATGGGTGGATGCTTACCTACATGAGGAAGGTCTAGTGGCAGCAGAAGGATGGTAGAAGATGGCTCGTGACCCGGCCCATCACGCCGATGGCCTGGAATGTCTAGTTTAAATTTGTATTAATCAATCATAGTTACAAATAGTAAATTATACTACTTTCCTTTTTCAAAAGCTTGGGCTGGAGTTGTGTGAAAACCTAAAGGTAGAGCAGATGAGATTAAATATATAATGCAGAAACAAAACACTTGAAAACAGGCAATGCGCATCCGGGGAATCGAACCCCGGTCAGTACCGTGGGAGGGTATATTTTTCTATATTTGTTTTATGTAAGATTATTAAAACTGGCAAAAAAATTACTTTGAGAGCGATCCTTCTAGTTATAAAACATTGAGATGCTGGCTATGGGGTTCGAACCCATGCGCACTAATGTGCAGAAGATCTTAAGTCTTCCCCCTTAACCTCTCGGGCAAACCAGCTGATCCAACCTTTTCCGGTAACTTTTACTTATGAATAAACTATGATTAGAGCTTTGCTTTTTGATCGTTTTAGTTTAAGACTATTAGGTCATCCATTCCTTATTCTGGATTAGATTTATATTTATAAAAATATTAAGATCGTCATCCATTCCTTATTTTAGATTAGATTTATATTCATAAAAATATTAAGATCGCCTTTATAATTATGATTCAAATTAAAAAAATTATTTGATATCTAATTTAAAATTTGGTTTCAATTATTTTCTATGTAAGTGACCTCATGAATTTACTAAAGAGAGAAATAATTAAATTGCACAATAAAATGTAATATATATATATAAAGACAATCTCACTCAAATTTTTTCACACTATTGTACTTTTGTGTTTTAGGAAAAAGGCAATTCAAAATTTAGACGACATTTAATTTAAAAGCTTTCATCTCAACTTCATTATCTTGGATCCGTTGACAAACTAGGTAAGTCTTCTTAGGAGGAGGAAACATTTAACAATTGTATTGTAGATTTAGAAATTGATCAAAATAATAGATAAAACTGTGTCATGCTAGTTTTGTAATAAGTATTTAATCTTGGTAGTTCACAAAAGGTGTAGTTGTTTTTTTTTCTCTTTTATGATTTTCAACATCCTCTCCAAGTCTTTAAGGCAATTTTGTGTAAGCCATTTATTTCTAAGTGTAATAAGTTTACAAAGGACATTTATACGACCAAGATCAACACAATATACCACTTGCTCATCCCTCTTGCATACAATACCATAGCGGGCAAGCGCAAAAAGATGGGGGACAAAAAAAGGGGCCATGCCATTTTTTGACCCCATTGATGACATATCATGAGCACATTATGACCAAGATAAAAAAAAATCAAAAAAAGACGAAAGAAAGAGGTCGATCTAATTTGGACTCAATCTCCCACATGCAAAAATAATAGATTGAGAACTTGCAAGAGTGTTCTTGCACTATGAAGATGACAATTTACCACCAATTTACCACTAAATGTAACCATTGTATTTTGGAGGTAAAGGAGGTAAATTTTCTTTATTTTTTGTTGCACAATTTTGATTAGATAACTAGATAGAAATGTAAAATATCAGCTTTTGATTTTGATTATGTAAGTATTTTAGTGTCAACATTTCGGATCACACTTTGTGATGCATCACCAAGATAAAAAGATAGTGCAAGAGATAGATAAAAATGGTTTTCAATGAATTTTGTTAAATTTATAGGAATTAAAAATTCCTCATTAATTTTAAAAAACCCTCATTTTCTAATTCATGAAAAACTCAAAGTGAAGAACAACCATAGGAAACCCCTTTGAAAATGTTGTAACATTCTCTCAAGGTATAAGAAAATATAATAGGAATAAGATTTTAAAAATGAGAAAGAACTATAAACAATAATTTAAAAGTTAGGAGATCTATTAGGAACAACCTCCCATTGATATATCATTGCCAATTCAATAGAATGTAGCATTTGTCACATAAATTCAATGAGTGGCCAAATAAACATTTAGTTAAATGTGAGGGTAGAAGCAAGATAATGTTATACTGACAAATTATCTTATGAAAAATAAAATAAAATAAAATATTGAAATCCCATCTTTGTGATTTGTTCATTGACCCACTAACTAGTCCATCCCTAAACAACACTTGCAAGAAGTTCTTTATCCATTGTTGTTACCACCAAGGGATAAAGAATAATTTTTGGAATAGGTGTTGGATAATTTTTTATCATCCTCCTTGCAATAACAATGAGATCTTATTTTGAGAAGACTCTATTGCAAGTTTGTCCTCAACAATATCTCAAACCACTTTGGCATGTGAGAGCTGCAAGGTAGAGGTGGGGGATCTACACATAAAAAAGTGGTAGCAAAATGTGCCCATAACCATGAATTGAGACCCCTTGCTCTGGCTAGTCATTAAGCATGTCATAATCCCTTCAATTTTGGAGGAGAGTGTTGAGTTCAAGACCCTGCAATCCATCAAGTCACTCACCATACCCTTTTGTAGTACACTAGGCTTTCAACATACGCTGATGAGAGTTAGTCTTTTAGGGCTCAATGTTCATCTAACTTAATTCAAAACTATGGGTCTTCTTATTATGGTTCTAAGGATGATTAGGATACACATGGCCAATAATATGACATATCTATATTAGATTAGATGGTGCTCATAAATTAATTTCTAGATGAAACATTTAGTGTTGAAAGATGGGTAAATTTGAATAATGTCAAATTTAATTTAATATATTTCATTTTTAAATGTAAGACTAACTAAATTATCACTAGTACATTTCACCTTAAATTTTGACCTAAAAATTTGACCATATCATAAAAATGTTTAGCTTGGTCACATTACAAAGGAAAACTTTTGTTTTTTTTAACTTTTATGCCCGTGTTGGTCTCAATTTCGACCAACGATGTGTTGGTAGAAATTGAGACCAAAACAGGATTAAAAGTTTTAAAAAAAAAAAAATGAAACTTCATTTGACCACTTCACTTTAGCGCAGGCAAATGTGGGCGAAGTTGAATGAGGTACAGTGAATGCTTGCCTTCGATTTGGGGATTTTTGAATAGCAGACCCTTCAAAGTCTGAGTATGTCTTCTAAGGTTCTCGACTGTTACAGTTAATATGATAAATTAGCATTTCCACAAATTCATTCTATATTCATTTTTTTTCTATTTATAAATTTGGGTCAACTGTTGACAGTCGACTGGCAAGTAATATCATGCTTGTGTGTTTAAACTATTGAGGAATGTAATAACTGACCCAATTGTTGCAGCAATACTTATCATTCTATCTAGAGTTCACTGTCGAGCATGCTAGGGTTTTAAACTAATTTGTTCTTATCAATTCATGAAGCAGTGATTAACTAATACTGCAAGTTGATTATCAATGCATCTATGTTTTGAAACTTAGATATGTGAACATTGTATTACATTTTGTGTGTACCGCAGCCTCAAACTTTTGACAGTCCATGCCGGAAGTTCCTTACCAGTTTTGGACATGGAACAATAGCCTTGACTTGCATTTTCCCACTGGCCTTCAATGCCAATGGCGAGAAGCAAGCCAAGGAAATATGTAATAATAATACTAAGCATGCAGAATTTGGGAAACTAGAACGTTGCTTCTAGATTTGATGCCCTAAACTGGGTACAGTCGAATGCTTCGAGCCAAATAGGGAAATGAAAGAAAATGTTGAAACATTGAAACAGTGATTGGAAGTTGGATAACCCATCAAGTTCGGGAGTGTGATCATTGACAAGGACAACAATAACAAAATTTAAGTACCCACCATCGAACCAGACCAGTCAACACTAGTCTAGCTTGATCATCTAGATCAAAGTGTCTCTGAGATTGGTTGAAGGTGCCAGATCAAATTTGTTGTTATGTAGGGTCCAGATAAAATAGAGGAACCTGAGAGATCAGTATCAAAACTTAAGATTGAAATCTTCAAATAAAAGGAACATAGTTGTAAATTGGCTGAAAGTTAAAGAATTCAGAGTATTAGAAATGTTTGTGAATTTAGAGTAACTTGCAAAGTTAACAAACTTGGAACAGAGAACATTAAGGGAATTGATAACAAGAAACTGATCTAACACAATGTGCTGTTGGTAACTAGTTATAAGAGTTGTTCAAGACAGACTTGAAAATTCCTTGGAGACCAATTATTAAGGGAAACAAGTTTTTTTTTCTCTGAATCTGAAAGACTACAAACTATAGAACTTACCAAACATTAGTGAAATAGTTGTTTACTATTTGAAGTGATTTTGTTGGGCTTACTTTAGCTGAAGTTGTAAGCGCTCTGCATCAACAAGTGGCACCTGGGTGCTATTAAATCTCACCTTTGTCATCTTTGAAACCCAAGGACTCTTTCATAAATGGAAAGTTAGCGACTCTCACTTTCAGTTAGTATGTAGAAACTAAAGAACGACCCATTAGGTCTTTCTAAAAAAGCATAATTAAGCTTAAAGTAAGTCTAACTAAATTATATTCACATTGAACAAAATAGAGGAATACAACAAATCATGTACAAAAGATCCATCCTGCAATCAGGTATGAGATCCACTATTTCACATGGGTACTAAAACTTTGTGTTACCAAAAAATGACTACCCGTCGAAAACAAGCAGAATTAAGCTAAGACTAAGTCTTAATTAAATGATACTAGTAGGACTGAAGCTAAAACTAAGTCTCAAATAAATGATATATACATTGGGAAAAATAGAGAGACTAGAAATTCAAATCACCCAAAATGACACCTAAAAGCTATTTTGGGAACAATTAGTGGCTTGTTATCCGGTTACAACCTATTGAAACTTCTTTTACTATGCTATTAAAAATCCAACTCGAGAAGTAGTAGGGGAGTAGTTTTAGAGGATGTTGAGTATCAATGTAGATGTAATGGGAATTACAGAATGAATAGAAGAATTGGTATTTCTATTGATATGTTTTGATTCTTCATTTTCTAATTTGTAATTCCTTTGTTCTTAAGTTTGTATACGATTACATAACAGTAAGATGGATTGAACTTTGGAATGAAATTGTATTGAAATATTATTATTCAAATATTTCAGTTTGGAAGAAATCGGTTTGAATCGAAGATGTCTGTTTTATTTTGATATTCAGTATCAAGGGTTTCTTATTTATGGAATCGAGTTTCTTGAAGCTGTTTAATATATATGTTTCAGTTTTTTGAATATGACAGTTATCAATTTTTTTTATTGGGAGAAGATTAATTGTTTATTGAAATCGGGAATACGAACATTCTGTTCATATGAACCGAATTTGATCCTTTTGGTTTTGAGTTGTAGTCTTAATACATATGGCTAGAAAGTACATGGTGATCGGTTTGATGGTTTATGTTAAATCAGTACAGTTTTAAGGAACCATTTGTGCATTTGTATTGGTTGTTACTAAACTATTCATGCCGTGTAGAGTCATTATGTTTGATAGAGAACAGATTTAGAACCTAAATTTCTAAGTCATGAATATATGCATATCTGTAGCGATTCCGCAAGAAACATTTAATGAATCTCACTCCAGTTTTGGTTTATATGATCGACATCATGTAGACTATTAAGTTCAGGTTATACTTTAAGACACATTTTTCAACAGTTACTTCCTGGAGTGACCCGAGAGTGAATTTGTTGTGATAGTATTTCTTGCATTCAGTCAAAAGATATCGAAGACCATCTCAAATGATATTCGAAGGGGATTGTGTGTTAAACCTGGTATTTGTAGTAAGGAACAGTGGATAAGTTGTTTGGTGCATTTATTTAATGATTAGTCAAAGAGAGCACTCTTAAGTCTATGTTGTTATATTAAGTTGAACAATGTCAAGATTTTAAGGATTCAAAATTGCATATATCTTTTATAAGCTTTCTCAACACAACATTAAAACATTCTGAAAATCTGCAAATACTTCTTGTCTTTCTTGTCAGATTAGCCGTCTTGGTTTTCCTCTGCACACCTGAGTCGTGACAGGGTCACTTCTCAAATTACCCCGGGTGTCTGATGCAGGAGCATCCTGGGTGTAAGAGCAATCTTGCATCACCCAAAAATATTTCTATTTTTGTATTCAATAAGGGCTATTTTGTGCAGAGCTGCTATTTATGGAAAGTTACTATTTTTGGTAATTTTTGTATGTACTCAGAATGATCTGATTTCTTTCTTGGAGGTTCATTTTGGTCATATAAGTCTGCCAGTAAAGTTTCATTACCAGATCAAGTGTATATTGGAAGATATTGAAGATTTTCGGTATTGGCAGCAGGGTACAGAAACTTCGAACTCAGTTTTGAAGGCTTTAGAGGCCCCGGATGAGGTCAAATTTTGGGCTGAATGAAGCTTGCTTGATTCAAGCGTTGTAGAGCTCCTCGCGCCCTTTTCGAAATGGGGTTACAATAGTCAATCGGGTCAACTGGTGATGACTTATGGTCTTCGGAAGTTGGGTCACCTGAAATGGCGGAAAATAATTTTTCTTCAAAATTTCTGTTCGGGTTTCAAAATTTATTTTGAGCCGACTATGATGTAATGAAATGTAAAATAAAAAAATAATTCTAAGTTTGGTCGGCCTTATTGGCTAAAATTCTGGAACCTTCCCAGGCGGTGGAAAATTGCCTATATAAGGAAGGCTGTATTATTGTCTTAGGCAGTTCAGAATAGTTCTGGGTAGTAGATCTGGGTATTGATTCGAGGCTTTGTCCTACAGAATATTGTAAAGGAATGCCCATGTGGCTTTGCATATTGTAATTCTGAAAGTTTGTAATTCCACATTTGTGGAGATAATAAGAAGCCAATTTTCTGTTCTTGCATATCGTTGTTGTTTCTCTATTTCTGTTATGTGTTTGTGGTATTAAGGGGAGCACCCTTCATCAAGTGGTATCAGAGCAGGTTTTCCTGAGTGTGTAAACAGATCGCCGACTGTGAGGCAGTTTGCACCAGGACCGTGGTTAGGGTTTCAGCGCGTATCGCGAAAATGCCTCCACGAAGAGAACGTGGCGGAAGAGCTAGTGCTGTGACACCTGAGGTTAGAGAGCTGCAGAGACAAGTGCGAGCATTGCAAGAAGAGATTCGCAGAGGAATGAATCTTAATGTCAGAGACGAAAGCGAGGATGAAGCCGAAGAAGAATATCAAGAAGGAGAAGTTGAAATTGTGAACCATGAGGAAGAAAGACTTTTTCGAGCGATTTCCAAGATTGGGAAAAGACCTAAGATTGAGGTTCCTACATTTTCTGGAAATCTTAACCCAGAGGAATTGATCGACTGGATCAATGAATGTGAGGAATATTTTGAGTACGAAGATGTTGAGGATCCTGATAGGGTCAAATTTGCGAAGGCCAGACTGAAAGGTCATGCGAAGATCTGGTGGCAAGAAATTCAATTGGAGCGAAATAGAAGAGGGAAAGATAAAATCACAAGATGGGATCGGATGGTGGATAAATTGAAGCAACAGTTCATTCCTGTTGATTATGAGCTTGATCTACTAAAGAAAATGCAAAGTTTGAAGCAAGCAGGAAGATCTGTTCAGGAATATACAGAGGAGTTCTATCGACTTCTCATCAGAACAGGCCATGCAGAAGCTGATAAGGAGAAAGTTGCCCGATACCTTAATGGGTTAAGGCCAAGCATTCAGGAGGAGCTGAATCTGGTTCGAATGAACAGTATTGAGGAGGCATACCAGTTTGCCCTAAAAGTAGAGGAAAAGCTGAACAAGAAGTTTGAGAGCAGACAAAACGGAAGAGGTCGCGGTGGACGATCTGGTGGACGGTCATATGGTGGCCGAAATGAAGATCCGAAAAAGAAGGATGAGGCTAGTAGCAGTCAGAATCAGCGAGGAAATAATTCCAATCGCTTCTAGGATCAGAATAATAGAGATCAAAGAGGAAGAGGAAGAGGACAAGAATCTGGAAGAGGTGGCTTCCGTGGAACATGTTTTCACTGTGGAGAATAAGGTCATAGGGCATTTGAATGTCCTCAGCGCCAAGGCAGAATAGACAGGAGAAATGAAGGCCAGGCCAGAATTGCACATGTAGATGAAGATGCCAGATCATCAAATTCTGAAGATGCTGAAAGAGGAGAAACGTTGATTAACAGAAGAGTCCTGTTGAGTGGTGAGAATGAACCTGAGCAAAGGAGGAGCTTGTTTCGCACCAGGTGCAAGTGTGAAGGTAAATGTTGTGATGTGATTATCGATAGTGGAAGCACTGACAATTTGGTGTCAGAAGAGATGGTGACAAAGTTGAAGCTCAAGAGACAGAAACACCCACATCCATATCGGATTGCCTGGGTACAGGATGACCACAAGGTCATGGTCAATGAACAATGCCTGGTGAAGTTCAAGATTGGCGGATAGCAAGATGAGGTATTGTGTGATATCATATCTATGGATGCATGTCATATGTTGTTGGGTAGACCATGGCAGTTTGACAGATGTGCTGTACATGATGGTCGTGCGAATACCTATTCCCTGACAAAGGATGGAGTGCGACATAAGCTAAAACCATTGAAGGAGACTGAAGAAAAGGTATGTGGTAATGCAAGGATAACTTTTGTTGATGGAAGAAATTTCCTAGATGGTATGAGGCATGAGCATGTATGTTTTGCTTTAATTCCAAAAGCTGGTAAAGAGGAAGTAGAAGATGTTCCTGTAGAAGTTGCAGATTTGTTGAATGAGTTTCAGGATATTGTATCCGATAACGTGCCTGATGGATTACCACCAGTCAGGAAGATCAGTCATCAAATGGATTTGATCCCAGGAGCGAGTTTGCCGAATAAGGCAGCACACAGAATGACACCTGCAGAAAGTGAGGAGTTGAACAGACAAGTACATGAACTGCTACAGAAAGGATTGATCCGTGAGAGTCTGAGTCCCTGTGCTGTACCAGCAGTATTAGCACCAAAGAAGAATGGAGAATGGAGGATGTGTATAGATTCTAGGGCAATAAATAAGATCACAATCAAGTACAGGTTTCCATTGCCATGAATGGATGATATTATGGACTGTTTGAGTGGAGCTGTGTATTTCTCAAAGATAGATCTGAAAAGTGGATATCATCAGATTCGGATCAGAGAAGGAGATGAATGGAAGACTGCCTTCAAGACAAAGGAAGGACTATATGAGTGGTTAGTCATGCCTTTTGGGCTAACCAATGCACCGAGCACTTTCATGCGTCTCATGAACGAGGTTCTGAAAGAATTTCTAGGTAAGTTTGTCATTGTTTACCTAGATGATATTCTGATCTTTAGTAAGACATTGGAGGAGCATATGATGCATATTCGTATGGTATTTGAGAAGCTGAGAGAAGAGAAATTGTTGATTAATTTGAAGAAGTGCAGTTTTGTGAAGAAAGAGTTGGTGTATTTGGGGTTTGTAGTTTCGGGAGAAGGTCTAAAAATGGACCCAGAGAAGGTACAGGCTATCCTTGAATGGCCTACTCCAAGGAATGCTACTGAGGTAAAATCTTTTCATGGTCTAGATAGCTTTTACAGAAAGTTTATCAGAAATTTTAGCAGTATTTGTGGACCCTTGACTGAAACAATGAGAGGGGATAGAAAAGAGTTTAAGTGGACTAATGGGGCAGAAAAGAGTTTTCAATTGTTGAAACAAAAAGTTACAGAACAACCTGTTTTAGCACTTCCAAATTTTAATAAGGTGTTTCAAGTAGATTGTGATGCTAGTGGTACTGCAATAGGAGCTGTTATGAGCCAAGAAGGTAAACCTATTGCTTATTTTAGTGAGAAGTTGAATGATGCCAAGAGAAAATATTCTGTTTATGATCAGGAATTTTATGCTATAGTTCAAGCATTAAAGAAGTGGAGACACTATTTGCTTCCTAAGGAGTTTGTTTTATATACTGATCATCAAGCTTTGCAATATTTGAATAGTCAAGGAAAGTTGAATCAAAGGCATTTGAAATGGGTTGAATTTTTGCAGAGTTATACATTTGTTTTGAAACACAGGAGTGGAAAGTCTAATAGGGTTGCAGATGCTCTTAGCAGAAGGCAACTACTGCTGAGAGAAATGCAGATTGAAGTGGTTGGGTTCAAGGAGCTCAAGAATTTGTATCCAGAGGATCCTGATTTTGGTGAAGCTTGGAAAGCTTGTATAGAACCTGTTACTCTAGACAGGACGAAATGGTTGGATTTCATCATCCAGGATGATATGCTATTCAGAGGGAGTCAGTTGTGCATTCCACGAATTTCTATGAGGGAGAATCTCATCAAAGAGAAGCATAGTGGAGGATTGGCTGGACACTTTGGTCGTGATAAAACCCTTGCTTTGGTTGGTGAGAATTATTATTGGCCACAATTGCAGCAAGATGTGAAGAAGTTTGTACAGAGTTGCAGAGTATGTCAGATGGCGAAAGGAGTGAAGCAGAATATAGGGTTGTATCAGCCATTACCTATACCAGAGAAGCTTTGGGAGGATATCAGTATGGACTTTGTTCTTGGTTTACCGAGGACACAGCGGGGACACGATTCAATTTTTGTGGTAGTTGATAGATTTTCAAAGATGGCACATTTCATTCCCTGCAAGAAGACTAATGATGCTGTTCATGTAGCAGAATTGTTTTTCAGAGAAGTAGTGAGACTTCATGGTTTGCCAAAGACCATAGTTTCAGATCGGGACACTAAGTTTGTTGGATATTTCTGGCGTACATTGTGGAAGAAGTTAAAGACAGATTTGAAGTTCAGTTCATCACATCATCCACAGACTGATGGACAAACAGAGGTGGTGAATAGGAGTTTGGAAAATTTGCTGAGATGTTTGGTTGGAGATAAGCCAACAGGATGGGATTTGATTTTACCACAGGCAGAATTTGCATACAATAATTCTGTCAATAGAAGCACTGGTAAATCACCATTCCAGATTGTATATGGAAGTAGTCCAAGAAATGCATCTGAATTGAGGAAGATAGATAAAGGAGAAATAAGTAGTGCTGAAGCTGAGGATTTTGCAGAACACTTGAAGAACATCCATGAGGAGGTGAGGAAGCATATTACCAAGATGAACGCACAGTATAAGGCTAAGGCAGATGAGAAAAGGAGGTATAAGGAATTTCAAGTTGGTGATGAAGTCATGGTTCATTTGCGGAAGGAGCGGTTTCCAGTTGGTACATATAACAAGCTGAAAATGAAGAAGTTTGGACCATGTAGGATACTGAAGAAACATGATTCAGGAAACGCATATGAGGTAGAATTGCCTACTGAGCTAAATATTTCACCAGTGTTTAACATTTCAGACCTGACAGAGTATCATGAAGGAGGTGTTGAAGATGAGATCACAGCAGCACAGTGGAGTATTCCAGCAACTAGTTCAGACACTAAGGAGATCGAAGATATACTGGACAGTCGTATTGGCAGAAGCACAAGGAACATGATCTATGAAGAATATCTGGTCAAATGGAAAGGACGACCTGTTGAAGATTCATCATGGCTGACAAAGGAGGAGATTAGCCGTCTTGGTTTTCCTCTGCACACCTGAGTCGTGACAGGGTCACTTCTCAAATTACCCCCGGTGTCTGATGCAGGAGCATCCTGGGTGTAAGAGCAATCTTGCATCACCCAAAAATATTTCTATTTTTGTATTCAATAAGGGCTATTTTGTGCAGAGCTGCTATTTATGGAAAGTTACTATTTTTGGTAATTTTTGTATGTGCTCAGAATGATCTGATTTCTTTCTTGGAGGTTCATTTTGGTCATATAAGTCTGCCAGTAAAGTTTCATTGCCAGATCAAGTGTATATTGGAAGATATTAAAGATTTTCGGTATTGGCAGCAGGGTACAGAAACTTCGAACTCAGTTTTGAAGGCTTTAGAGGCCCCGGATGAGGTCGAATTTTGGGCTGAATGAAGCTTGCTTGATTCAGGCGTTGTAGAGCTCCTCGCGCCCTTTCCGAAATGGGGTTACAATAGTCAATCGGGTCAACAAGTGATGACTTATGGTCTTCGAAAGTTGGGTCACCTGAAATGGCGGAAAATAATTTTTCTTCAAAATTTCTGTTCGGGTTTCAAAATTTATTTTGAGCCGACTATGATGTAATGAAATGTAAAATAAAAAAATAATTCTAAGTTTGGTCGGCCTTATTGGCTAAAATTCTGGAACCTTCCCAGGCGGTGGAAAATTGCCTATATAAGGAAGGCTGTATTATTGTCTTAGGCAGTTCAGAATAGTTCTGGGTAGTAGATCTGGGTATTGATTCGAGGCTTTGTCCTACAGAATATTGTAAGGGAATGCCCATGTGGCTTTGCATATTGTAATTCTGAAAGTTTGTAATTCCACATTTGTGGAGATAATAAGAAGCCAATTTTCTGTTCTTGCATATCATTGTTGTTTCTCTATTTCTGTTATGTGTTTGTGGTATTAAGGGGAGCACCCTTCATCAAGTGGTATCAGAGCAGGTTTTCCTGAGTGTGTAAACAGATCGCCGACTGTGAGGCAGTTTGCACCAGGACCGTGGTTAGGGTTTCAGCGCGTATCGCGAAAATGCCTCCACGAAGAGAACGTGGCGGAAGAGCTAGTGCTGTGACACCTGAGGTTAGAGAGCTGCAGAGACAAGTGCGAGCATTGCAAGAAGAGATTCGCAGAGGAATGAATCTTAATGGCAGAGACGAAAGCGAGGATGAAGCCGAAGAAGAATATCAAGAAGGAGAAGTTGAAATTGTGAACCATGAGGAAGAAATACTTTTTCGAGCGATTTCCAAGATTGGGAAAAGACCTAAGATTGAGGTTCCTACATTTTCTGGAAATCTTAACCCAAAGGAATTGATCGACTGGATCAATGAATGTGAGAAATATTTTGAGTACGAAGATGTTGAGGATCCTGATAGGGTCAAATTTGCGAAGGCCAGCCTGAAAGGTCATGCGAAGATCTGGTGGCAAGAAATTCAATTGGAGCGAAATAGAAGAGGGAAAGATAAAATCACAAGATGGGATCGGATGGTGGATAAATTGAAGCGACAGTTCATTCCTGTTGATTATGAGCTTGATCTACTAAAGAAAATGCAAAGTTTGAAGCAAGCAGAAAGATCTGTTCAGGAATATACAGAGGAGTTCTATCGACTTCTCATCAGAACAGGCCATGCAGAAGCTGATAAGGAGAAAGTTGCCCGATACCTTAATGGGTTAAGGCCAAGCATTCGGAAGGAGCTGAATTTGGTTCGAATGAACAGTATTGAGGAGGCATACCAGTTTGCCCTAAAAGTAGAGGAAAAGCTGAACAAGAAGTTTGAGAGCAGACAAAACGGAAGAGGTCGCGGTGGACGATCTGGTGGACGGTCATAAGGTGGCCGAAATGAAGATCCGAAAAAGAAGGATGAGGCTAGTAGCAGTTAGAATCAGCGAGGAAATAATTCCAATCACTTCCAGGATCAGAATAATAGAGATCAAAGAGGAAGAGGAAGAGGACAAGAATCTGGAAGAGGTGGCTTCCGTGGAACATGTTTTCACTGTGGAGAAGAAGGTCATAGGGCATTTGAATGTCCTCAGCGCCAAGGCAGAACAGACAGGAGAAATGAAGGCCAGGCCAGAATTGCACATGTAGATGAAGATGCCAGATCATCAAATTCTAAAGATGCTGAAAGAGGAGAAACGTTGATTAACAGAAGAGTCCTGTTGAGTGGTGAGAATGAACCTGAGCAAAGGAGGAGCTTGTTTCGCACCAGGTGCAAGTGTGAAGGTAAATGTTGTGATGTGATTATCGATAGTGGAAGCACTGACAATTTGGTGTCAGAAGAGATGGTGACAAAGTTGAAGCTCAAGAGACAGAAACACCCACATCCATATCGGATTGCCTGGGTACAGGATGACCACAAGGTCATGGTCAATGAACAATGCCTGGTGAAGTTCAAGATTGGCGGATAGCAAGATGAGGTATTGTGTGATATCATATCTATGGATGCATGTCATATGTTGTTGGGTAGACCATGGCAGTTTGACAGATGTGCTGTACATGATGGTCGTGCGAATACCTATTCCCTGACAAAGGATGGAGTGCGACATAAGCTAAAACCATTGAAGGAGACTGAAGAAAAGGTATGTGGTAATGCAAGGATAACTTTTGTTGATGGAAGAAATTTCCTAGATGGTATGAGGCATGAGCATGTATGTTTTGCTTTAATTCCAAAAGCTGGTAAAGAGGAAGTAGAAGATGTTCCTGTAGAAGTTGCAGATTTGTTGAATGAGTTTCAGGATATTGTATCCGATAACGTGCCTAATGGATTACCACCAGTCAGGAAGATCAGTCATCAAATGGATTTGATCCCAGGAGCGAGTTTGCCGAATAAGGCAGCACACAGAATGACACCTGCAGAAAGTGAGGAGTTGAACAGACAAGTACATGAACTGCTACAGAAAGGATTGATCCGTGAGAGTCTGAGTCCCTGTGCTGTACCAACAGTATTAGCACCAAAGAAGAATGGAGAATGGAGGATGTGTATAGATTCTAGGGCAATAAACAAGATCACAATCAAGTACAGGTTTCCATTGCCACGAATGGATGATATTATGGACTGTTTGAGTGGAGCTGTGTATTTCTCAAAGATAGATCTGAAAAGTGGATATCATCAGATTCGGATCAGAGAAGGAGATGAATGGAAGACTGCCTTCAAGAAAAAGGAAGGACTATATGAGTGGTTAGTCATGCCTTTTGGGCTAACCAATGCACCGAGCACTTTCATGCGTCTCATGAACGAGGTTCTGAAAGAATTTCTAGGTAAGTTTGTCATTGTTTACCTAGATGATATTCTGATCTTTAGTAAGACATTGGAGGAGCATATGATGCATATTCGTATGGTATTTGAGAAGCTGAGAGAAGAGAAATTGTTGATTAATTTGAAGAAGTGCAGTTTTGTGAAGAAAGAGTTGGTGTATTTGGGGTTTGTAGTTTCAGGAGAAGGTCTAAAAATGGACCCAGAGAAGGTACAGGCTATCCTTGAATGGCCTACTCCAAGGAATGCTACTGAGGTAAGATCTTTTCATGGTCTAGCTAGCTTTTACAGAAAGTTTATCAGAAATTTTAGCAGTATTTGTGGACCCTTGACTGAAACAATGAGAGGGGATAGAAAAGAGTTTAAGTGGACTAATGGGGCAGAAAAGAGTTTTCAATTGTTGAAACAAAAAGTTACAGAACAACTTGTTTTAGCACTTCCAGATTTTAATAAGGTGTTTCAAGTAGATTGTGATGCTAGTGGTACTGCAATAGGAGCTGTTATGAGCCAAGAAGGTAAACCTATTGCTTATTTTAGTGAGAAGTTGAATGATGCCAAGAGAAAATATTCTGTTTATGATCAGGAATTTTATGCTATAGTTCAAGCATTAAAGAAGTGGAGACACTATTTGCTTCCTAAGGAGTTTGTTTTGTATACTGATCATCAAGCTTTGCAATATTTGAATAGTCAAGGAAAGTTGAATCAAAGGCATTTGAAATGGGTTGAATTTTTGCAGAGTTATACATTTGTTTTGAAACACAGGAGTGGAAAGTCTAATAGGGTTGCAGATGCTCTTAGCAGAAGGCAACTACTGCTGAGAGAAATGCAGATTGAAGTGGTTGGGTTCAAGGAGCTCAAGAATTTATATCCAGAGGATCCTGATTTTGGTGAAGCTTGGAAAGCTTGTATAGAACCTGTTACTCTAGACAGGATGAAATGGTTGGATTTCATCATCCAGGATGATATGCTATTCAGAGGGAGTCAGTTGTGCATTCCACGAAGTTCTATGAGGGAGAATCTCATCAAGGAGAAGCATAGTGGAGGATTGGTTGGACACTTTGGTCGTGATAAAACGCTTGCTTTGGTTGGTGAGAATTATTATTGGCCACAATTGCAGCAAGATGTGAAGAAGTTTGTACAGAGTTGCAGAGTATGTCAGATGGCGAAAGGAGTGAAGCAGAATATAGGGTTGTATCAGCCATTACCTATACCAGAGAAGCTTTGGGAGGATATCAGTATGGACTTTGTTCTTGGTTTACCGAGGACACAGCGGGGACACGATTCAATTTTTGTGGTAGTTGATAGATTTTCAAAGATGGCACATTTCATTCCCTGCAAGAAGACTAATGATGTTGTTCATGTAGCAGAATTGTTTTTCAGAGAAGTAGTGAGACTTCATGGTTTGCCAAAGACCATAGTTTCAGATCGGGACACTAAGTTTGTTGGATATTTCTGGCGTACATTGTGGAAGAAGTTAAAGACAGATTTGAAGTTCAGTTCATCACATCATCCACAGACTGATGGACAAACAGAGGTGGTGAATAGGAGTTTGGGAAATTTGCTGAGATGTTTGGTTGGAGATAAGCCAACAGGATGGGATTTGATTTTACCACAGGCAGAATTTGCATACAATAATTCTGTCAATAGAAGCACTGGTAAATCACCATTCCAGATTGTATATGGAAGTAGTCCAAGAAATGCATCTGAATTGAGGAAGATAGATAAAGGAGAAATAAGTAGTGCTGAAGCTGAGGATTTTGCAGAACACTTGAAGAACATCCATGAGGAGGTGAGGAAGCATATTACCAAGATGAACGCACAGTATAAGGCTAAGGCAGATGAGAAAAGGAGGTATAAGGAATTTCAAGTTGGTGATGAAGTCATGGTTCATTTGCGGAAGGAGCGGTTTCCAGTTGGTACATATAACAAGCTGAAAATGAAGAAGTTTGGACCATGTAGGATACTGAAGAAACATGATTCAGGAAACGCATATGAGGTAGAATTGCCTACTGAGCTAAATATTTCACCAGTGTTTAACATTTCAGACCTGACAGAGTATCATGAAGGAGGTGTTGAAGATGAGATCACAGCAGCACAGTGGAGTATTCCAGCAACTAGTTCAGACACTAAGGAGATCGAAGATATACTGGACAGTCGTATTGGCAGAAGCACAAGGAACATGATCTATGAAGAATATCTGGTCAAATGGAAAGGACGACCTGTTGAAGATTCATCATGGCTGACAAAGGAGGAGATTAGCCGTCTTGGTTTTCCTCTGCACACCTGAGTCGTGACAGGGTCACTTCTCAAATTACCCCGGGTGTCTGATGCAGGAGCATCCTGGGTGTAAGAGCAATCTTGCATCACCCAAAAATATTTCTATTTTTGTATTCAATAAGGGCTATTTTGTGCAGAGCTGCTATTTATGGAAAGTTACTATTTTTGGTAATTTTTGTATGTGCTCAGAATGATCTGATTTCTTTCTTGGAGGTTCATTTTGGTCATATAAGTCTGCCAGTAAAGTTTCATTGTCAGATCAAGTGTATATTGGAAGATATTGAAGATTTTCGGTATTGGCAGCAGGGTACAGAAACTTCGAACTCAGTTTTGAAGGCTTTAGAGGCCCCGGATGAGGTCGAATTTTGGGCTAAATGAAGCTTGCTTGATTCAGGCGTTGTAAAGCTCCTCGCGCCCTTTCCGAAATGGGGTTACAATAGTCAATCGGGTCAACTGGTGATGACTTATGGTCTTCGAAAGTTGGGTCACCTGAAATGGCGGAAAATAATTTTTCTTCAAAATTTCTGTTCGGGTTTCAAAGTTTATTTTGAGCCGACTATGATGTAATGAAATGTAAAATAAAAAAATAATTCTAAGTTTGGTCGGCCTTATTGGCTAAAATTCTGGAACCTTCCCAGGCGGTGGAAAATTGCCTATATAAGGAAGGCTGTATTATTGTCTTAGGCAGTTCAGAATAGTTCTGGGTAGTAGATCTGGGTATTGATTCGAGGCTTTGTCCTACAGAATATTGTAAGGGAATGCCCATGTGGCTTTGCATATTGTAATTCTGAAAGTTTGTAATTCCACATTTGTGGAGATAATAAGAAGCCAATTTTCTGTTCTTGCATATCGTTGTTGTTTCTCTATTTCTGTTATGTGTTTGTGGTATTAAGGGGAGCACCCTTCATCAGAATATCAACGAGAGATTCATAACCTTATAACATTCTAATAACAATAAACACTTAACAATATACCAACACTGGTTCACTATGATGTTACTCCACCAATCGGTGATTCATTACGATAAGATAATTGATAGATGGCTACTCCATTACATGGGTCTATCACAACAACATGCACTATGATTTGAAGTCTATTCCAAATGGTTCCACCAATTATTTCTACTCGGTCTTTTCAAATGAGACTGTTGAAACTGAACAAAACCAACCTTAACATAATCCTCATTCCATAATATGAAGTCATCATAATCTTAATAAACTGATTCTTGAAAAATCGTTATAAACTTATCCCTTCCAAGTGTTTAACACTTGGTTTCATTGATAGATAAACAGTCATCGTGAACTACAAACAAATTAGACTTTAGATGCATGTAGTCCTATAATATGTGATGAACCATCCATTGCTATGCGAACTGGTTAAAACAAACTGTTCTCAATAACTGATTCACATAAATTCCAAATAGCTCGATTATCGATTTCTATTGAGAAACCAAAATTGATTTCCAATTAAACTATTAATTCCTTCCACAAAACCGATATATGTATCAACAGATATAATTGAAACCGATAGCTACGAAATCGGTTCTCAAACCCGATATTCAACAAACATTAATATCCCTCCAATATATATATAACTGACTTCAATAAAATTTAACTTCCCTCCATAAAACTCGATACCAAAATAAAAACACATTCCATCGAAATAGAGATCTTTTCAACATAAAATTCTGATCCACACATCCCAAATAGTTTTTAATTATCGATTTTCAATAAGTAATAAAATAGATTCAATGAAATGCTAAACATCCTCCATCAAACAAAATTCGATGCCAAATACTAACTCCAACAAAGACCTTTGAATACCGAACTTTCTGGATAATAATATTTCAAATAAAATATCATTCCAAAGTTTAATCCATCTTACCATTATGTAACTGTGGACGAAATTAAGAATAGAGAGATTTCAAATTAGTTACTTCTTCAAATACAGTTCAAACACTCTCCAATACATTCCAATAAACATCTCCAACCCTTAATTACTCTCTCCAATCTTCCAATCACTCACAGCCATCATTTGGTGCCCTCAAAGTGCACCTACTGCTGTGTGTTCACTAGTCAAACACTATTCTTCCACTTTGCGCTTTTCCCTACATTTAAGACCATATTTAACACATATAATACACTATGGCATCTCCCACCCAAACCACAGTTAGTATAGAGGTGGGAGTGCCTTCACATCTTTGGAGAATACAATGGGACTGCTGACTGTACCTTGCTAAACAGTGACTGTTCCCGCACCAGTCAAGACCTTGGTATTACAATGTAATGATCCTTTTTCAGTCATTACTTGTTTTACTCTAAAATTCCCCCTTTTTGGGTCTGACTTAAACTTAGAGATTGTAATTTGTAATTTTTCTAACTATGAGGATGTCGATTCCCAGTTGAATACTCTTATTGTTATTCAGTATTTGACGCGATAGTTTTCACATATTTCATATTTGGTTGAATGTTTACTATCACATTCTTTGATAGTGAATTATGGAGTTGGAAGTGTAATATATAATATTTAAATCAATTTGCTATTATCATATGTCATTATGCTTCTATATCATATTAATATATATATATATATATATATATATATATATATATATATTAATATCATGTGTATTACTACTATATATACAAATGTATAAATCATAATATACATATATATAATTCTGATTATTATTAATATTATATAAATTTCTCAGTCCATATCGTATCCTAATGGCTATTTCCGTGTTAGCAATGCAAGGCAATAATAAGGCGATTGCTGTGAAAATAATGATCGTATGTTGGATTATCTTAATATTGAAATGAGACAGCCTTGTCCTCCATGACAAACATTATTCCTCTTATTCAGATTTCTATCTTTGGTATTTCTTACCATGCGTCTTAACTTACTCGATGTCCAATTCTGTTATCGTGATTGTTGGTGTAAGTATATATATCAATCTCTGAAACCTATTAATGTTTTTGGTATTTATTCTTCTATATGTTCGTTGATTCCTTGAGAGGTTATGAATGCCTTCTTATAGCTTGGGATGGAAAGAATGAGTCATGTCACCAAAGGATAGGTCTTATGGTTATTCATAATCAGCGCACCTTTCCATTATCAATTAGAGTTAACCACGTCCTTTCAACCAGTGGTCATTGTTTACTTCTTGTGCTTGTCCACGATAATTTTGTTTTAATCAATTCCTTCTTCTAATTAGTGTTTGCTAATAGGGATTAGTCTTTCTTATTAATTGACGCTCAGTGCTTATATTATCGTTATCAATTAATATGTTCATGATTCATTTGTTATGGCTAAGCGATACTTTTAATCACCGCTCATGTCTTCCATGTAGTTTTGTTCTTTGAGATAATTTTGATGCGTATGCGCTCATTGCCCATTAGCTTGAGCATCTAGTCAGCATTGACTTCTTTGTTTTGTTATTTCTCTGCTTTACAATTGTTTATTTTGTTTGTATCTTTAAGCATGAGGTTGTACTGTGACGGTATTATTATATTGCTTAGTTATGATGCAATGTACACCCACTAGTACATTTGACATCATTTTTCGACCATTATTTTTGACCATTAATGAAAATGGTTTAGGTTGGTCGGGGTAGAGAAGGAAAAAAATTGTTTTTTTAAAAATCTATCCCCATGTTCGTCGAACTTTCGATGAATATATACTTGTCGAAAGTTCGACGAACACGGGCATATTAGTTAAAAAGAACATTTCAATCATTTTCATTTTTACGGCAGTGAGTGAGCGCGTGAATTGGGATTTTCACTGAGCTAAGGAGCTGAGCGGACTAGCGGAGCTTATTCCGCAACAATGCTCAATTCTCCCAAGGTTAATAGCACATTTCTTATCTTCCAGAGTTTGAGGTATGTTAATTCGTGATCGTGTCCGCTATATTTCGCATTACCACGTACTGCATTGTCATTTTCGATTCTTGTACTCATCTCTGGTATTGAATCAATGTGATATATGAATCAATGTGTATGTTTACTGGTGTTTGAGTATGGTTTGTAAATTCTATGACTGAGAATTATGAAAGCTGCAACTAGGGTTTAGGATGCAATGCCATATAACCAATGCATAATCAATGGTTTTGGAATGTAGTTTTGAAAAAAAACAATCACTGAGATTTTAATGGCACAGTTTTACCTTTGTATTTGTCCTGCATAGAAATGCCACTGTAAACATGGTACTCACGGTTTATTTGAAATACTCGGCAAGGTCTGAATGTCTTTTATAATTGCAAGGCCAAGTTCAACCTACAATAACCTTTGCTTCAAATCCTCCTGCTTACTCTTTGTTGTAGACACAGGGCTCACGGTCTTATGATTGTTAGAAACTGGCATATGAGAATGGGCAAATTTGATTCGCTTGAATTTTGAAATCTTCATGTAGTTTGATCTGAAAATAGATTTAATTTACTAAACTATTCAAAACTTTCATCAAATTCAAAATTTTCTATGTTGTGAAATGTGCTAACTTTTTAGTTTGAGTTTTTTCCCTTCATTTTAATTAATCAATTTAACTTAATTATTCTTTAAGCAATGATAGAGGTAAAAATGGTGTGATTTCTAATAAAAGTTAGTCATAATTTAGATAATGTGTGGTTCTATTTATACACATTTATACATTGGGTTTGTAAGTTTTTTAATAAACTGTAAACCCTTGTTTGCATAGTCATGGCCAATATAGAAAATTTAGTTTTGACCAAAACCCAAAAACTGATAGGATCTTCCTTCTCAAATGAGGAAAGCCTCAATTCATTGATTCCCTCAACTAATATAACTGTCTCTTTATCCGCTCCCTATAGTCCTAAAGAAATGAAAGCTATGATTTAAGCTTCTCAATTTAAGCTCTAGTTTATGCATCCTTATCCTTTGAAATATTATATATATTATTGCCAATTGTGTGATCTATGACTCAATGGAGTCAATCTCATCCTTTATACTTTTTTGAAAAACTAGGTCATTTCAAGAAAAATTGATAGAACACATACTTAACTTCATTAGCACATTCCTTAAATAATTTCAAGTGATGCTAAAATATATCAATTGTGTGCATTTTCATACTAATTAAAGGCTTCTACCTTTCTCTTATCTTTTATCTTACTTAAGGCATCCCACTCTTCTTTATTCTGAATGAGAGAGGAATGATCCTTGAAGGAACCTATTGAAAGCTTCAATTTTTGTTTTAGAAGCAATGAGGAATCAATGTTTACCACTTAAATTCATCACTTGTCTTAGTAGTGTCTTGAACCTTCTTAGTATTTTCCTCTTCCTCTTTCTCATTAAGCACTATAATTTTCTCTAAAGGAACAATGTCCTATTCTTTGTTTCTAGTTGTGTTCCTTGAAGGAGGGACACCTATTTCACTTTGATCTTCTATACCACTACTCTTTGGATGAGCAGTTTTCTTATCCTTCTTATCACTCTTCTTTGTTGTATCCCTCTCAATCATAGGAGCATCAAAGGAAAATATATATATGTCTTGTGTGGATGCATAAGCTATATCCTAAAAATTAATATCATCTATAAGTGCTTATTACATAGGAACAACTTCAACCTTCTTCATCTCCTCTACTATTTTAGTAGTCATCTTTTTAGTTTGTTTCTTTTTCCTCTCTCTCTCTTCTTTGTCCATTCCCATGATGGTATTCACCCATTTTTTGGGGCTGGAACTCTTATGCCTACATTTGAGACAATTGGACTCTTTCCTCATTTGAGTAAGGCATCCCAAAACACGTAATCTGCATGGTGGAAACACAACCTTGAAATGGGAGTACAGGGAAACTCTGCTCTCAGATGCCCTATCCCGCAGCAACTCTCATTTGCATATTTGAATCCTGCACCCATCAAAGTTTCCTAAATTAGAAATATTAGATTACATTAAAATAGGGCTCTTTGAGAATATAATAACAGCAACTTACCAAATGCAACTAGATTGTCGATGACTTGAGAAAGAATGGCATAATTGTCGCTCAGCACAAAGTGCGCATCAAATAATTCCATCTACAGTTCATTTTGAAGCATGTTTTCCAGACCCAAGTTGAATTTTGTGATAATACTATTGATGTAATGTACACAGCTTCCATTATTTGGGTTTCTTGAACTTATAAGCAATGGCATACAACCTAGGGGTACTAGATCGGACACAAGAAATTTTCTTGCTCCCATCTCATATAAACCCTGCACCACAAAATAGATAATAGAATCTGTGATGTGACTTCCCAAACATCAAACCTTGAATAATATGTGATTGTCATATTAGTGGGTAATTAAGTTGTGTTAAGATTATGTGATGGTTTTTTGTGTTCAATTGCATTAAACTATTCCCTCACAACATTTCAAGCCTGAGTCCTACCTAGTGAGCTCATAAGTGAATCTTAATTAGTATGTCTTCAAATCTATTAATAAGAGTAGGATGGGGTCACCTTGAGCTGTTCTAAAAACTTGCTAAGAAGCAATTCCTGGTATTGGCTCACATTGTAGAGTTGAGAAACTTTTGACTGCGAGATAAAGTAATTGGAAATATAATCATAGCTTCCAATGTTAATGTAGAAAAGAGCTGTGGAGATGAGATGAGTAGCATTTTCAGCTTGTTCCAACACAGAAACCAAGTCTTCCTTTGTGTTGGAGAAGAACTCAATCTGCCTCTCAAAGGGTATTCTGCCAATCTGCAAACAGGTATGTAAGATAAAATGCTTTTAAGTTGGTTGGTATTTTATGAAATGTGTTGTTTAAAAGCCAATGAGGATTGATTACTCTTACTATACCAAACACCACATCATATTTAGTTGTGTTGGAATAGGAAAAACTATATCTTTTAAGGCTATTTGGAACTTACATATTTGTAGCCAGTGGAAGGCAGAATTCCAGAGCCTCCAGAGGCAAAGTTGACTCCTAGTAGTATGTTTCTCCCATTTGCTTCTGGATCTAAATATGGGACCGGAAAAGGCACCCCCATGATTTGGCCTACCATAAAAAAAGAAACACTAATTAACTTTGCAAACTTACAACACAAGCTCTGGACTTGGGAGAAGTGGAAAAAATGTAGTTAGGAACTTTTCCCATATAGATGTAATCTAGAATGGTTCTTCCATTGCAAAACCTTCCAGTTGGTAAGCCATTTCCAAAGTCAATGCCATTGAACCAAATATCTCCCTTGGAAAGAGTAGTAATGTAATTATTGTTTCCTATGTCCACCAATGAATCTCCAAAGATAAAAATGGCAGGAGTAGTAGAGGCAGTGGCAAATGTGAATAATCCCATCACTGTAAAAATTGCAGGCCAAACCTTTGCCATTTATAATCTATCAGTGAACTAAGCACACCAAGGTCTCAGAAGATAAAACTCAGATGCTTTACCCTGCTGTCAAGCTACCAGGGTGCCTTTATATTATTCCAGATGTTCTACATTTGATTGAATGTGTAATCTAAAAATTGACAGATCCATGTTAGAAAAGTTTGTGATCTCTATTTTTTTTTTTCGAAAGACAATTAAATGATTTGACAAGAAAGAGTCACATGTGACATATTTTTCAACTTAAATTTGTTGCTTAGCGAGTTATTTTTGCTAGTCCATCTGAGTCTTGGGGCCCTCTAGTAACCCAAACAGATGCAGATTCTTTCTGTGATATAAAGTGGTTGCCAATGCCTGCAACTAAAGACTGCAAATAATATAACTTAAGATAAATGAACCAAAAATATCATAACGTGAACTAAAATGAAAGCCAAATTCCCAACACAACAAAAAGAAATTCCATCATGTTATCACGTGTTCTTTCTCATCCACAAGAACAACAAAAAACCATTCCCCTAAAAAAGACCCTTTCCAAGCATCCCAAAACACATCTCCAAACCACTAAAATAGGAACCCAACCAGATGCATATTCTCCTAACAAGAACTGATATATTCTTTAGTAGGGGCCATTTAATAATGTATTCTAAAAGGGCAATAGCTAGGCAGTAACGTTGTAAGGAAAATAACAAGCATAAATTGAACCATCTTGAGAAGAACTCAAGAACTTGACTGCCAATTGTCTACTCTTCCATTTGTCCTAATTTTTTCCTCTACCTACTTTAGCATTTATCCCAGCTAATTGATTTAATAGGGAGTGAAGCTTACTAATATGTTGAACAATGATATCACTAATTGATATCCCAGCTAAATGATTTAATAGGGAGTGATACTGTCAACACTTGGGTTAACAACTCAACATATTCATACCAAACAAATGAAGCTTACTCCCAAATTTAAATGATTTAAATGAAGCTTACTCCCAAATTTATCAAGTTGTGTTAACTTACTGATGACTTGATGCTTGACTCTCAGTAAAATGGTGATATAGGGGTCCTTATATTACAAAGAATTTTGATTAAAAGTTAAAATATAGCATTAAAATCTAAATGATAAAGATATTTCATATGATGTTTTCGATATTAAAATGGTTGAGAAAATGGTTGTTCAGTAACGATTTTTATCAGCAGGTTGCAAACAAATCATCCTTCTTCCACCAATGAGTCATTCCATTTAAGAAAGACCATGTCTGACGATATCAACGCACAAAAAAATAGCGAGACAATTGCTAGACTATGGTCTAACTTAAAAAGAAAGGGTGATGGAAAATGTTATTGTCCTTGCAAACTTTGTAAGGGCTTAAAGGCTCGAAGATATCTAATCAAAACAGCTAAGGAACATTGTAGGCAACATGGTCACATTGAAAAGGGAAACGAATTTCATCCATTGGTATGTATTTTAATATTTTATAAAATACATAAGACATGATTTGATGATGACAACATGGTCATGGTTAATATAAGGTCATCATTTTCATATAGGTCAACGTCCCTTAGTTTCATGTTATGGACCATGACAATCTAGAGAATGTGGATTTCCAAATGAGGGAACATGGAGGTGTGAATATAGAAGTAGAAGGTAATGATAACATGGAAGAAGACCATGATGATGAAGAAGATCAAGATGATCACGATGATCAAGATGATGATGATGTTGATGCAGAGCTTGATGTACCTATACTTGAGAAGGCACACGAGCCCCTATATGAAGGCTCCGAAACAACTCTTCTTGCCGTTGTATTGTTGTTGGTGAACTTGAAGGTTATGAATGGTTTATCCAACGTAGCAATGACACGTATGTTAAGGTATGTCATATTTTTTCATTATTTTAGTCATAATTCCCTTACAATTAATATTTGGTGAATCGTGTAGCAATTAATATTCTTTAAATTAACAAATTATATTTTTGGTCATAGGTTGGTAGGTGAGTGTTTGTTACCACCATCAAACATTCTACCTCGCTCGTACCGAGAATTATCTGCCATTATGAAAGATATTGGAATGGAATATCAAACAATACATGCATGTCCGAACGATCATATTATATATTATAAACAACATGAATTTGCAACAGAATGCCCTATTTGTCATATTAGTAGATATCAATTAGATCGAATAACAAAAAAGGTGCCTCGCAAGGTTCTTCGACATATTCCCATTATTCCACGTCTGCAATGATTATTCAAGTGCAATAGCTTGGCACAATTTATGGATTACCATGCACGCAATAGAAGTCAAGATGGCATTATGCAAATGTCTACAGATGGCTCAGCATTTAAGGAAATAGAAGAAAAATGGCCACACTTTAAAGAAGAACCTCACAATCTCAAGCTTTCATTGGCAGCGGACGATGTCAATCCGTTTGGAGAGATGAGATCTACTTACTCGGTGTGGCCTATTTTTGTTATCAACAATAACATTCCTCCTTGGTTGTCCATAAAGAGGGAGCACATAATGTTGTCACTAATTGTTCCAGGTATTTTTTGATTTAATGGTCATCTAAATTAATTTATTATTAATAATCCATCAAAATGGTCATAATAATTATGTAATGTTTTTGTTCATTCAACTAGGTAAGTACCAAGTTAAATATATCAATGTATATATTGAGCCCCTTATCGACGAGTTGATGGTGTTATGGAATGGGGTCACTATGTATGACATCTCTAGACCAATAGGACAAAGACAATTTCAATTCCATGCAATGCTTGTATGGACAATACATGATGCCCCTGGGCTAACACATTTTTGTGGTATGTTCTCTTCTTAACGCCTCTTTTTTGGTATGTTATAGTGCTAACACAAAGTTAACACATTTAATCCAATTATACATGATCTTGTAGGTCTTCAGACAAAGGGAAAATTTGCATGTCCAGTTTGTGGTCCAAAGACAAAATCTCGTCATTCAAAAAGTTTGAGAAAGCAGGTGTTTGATGAGAATAGCAACTTTCTCCACAGAAATCATAAGTACCAAATTACTGAAAAACATCTTTTCAATGGGAAAGAAGAGACTACATCAAAGCCACGGAGAATGACACCTCGCCTATGGAAGTTGGCATACAATAAAATAAATCATCAAGGTAATGTCATTCCTCTGATGGGTTTTGTTTCAAATTTATATTTTGATATTGTGTTTTGTTTACTAATGATGTAATTGATGCTTGTGAAGGTTGTCAAGGCATCAATGACCAACTTCCAAAAGGACTAAAAAGTTATCCTACACAATTTACTAGGTTTCCGTACTACGAGCAACTCCCAATCATGCATTTGTTTGATCCTATGCATATTGGAAAGAATGTAACAGAGACATTATGGAAAATATTGGATGGAAGGCGTGACAAAGACCAAATTATCAAAATTTGTAGTCACATTGAAGAATCCAACCATGCAATGAAAAATTTTATTCGATCAAATAACAATGGAGACCAAATTGATACAAGTGCCCTTCTATGGTTATTGTCGGAGCAGCAGAGCAATGCTATAAAAGAAATTATAAAGAAAATACGATTTCCCACAGGATTTGCTGTGAACATAAATGATCTCATATCAAAGAAAAGTGAATTTGGGCCAGGGATGAAAACACATGATTGGCATATATTTATTAAGGTAATTCATATTATTTTGTATTCACTATATATTTGTATACTGCATGTGGTTTTCATTGCATTCTTTTATAAAATATTGACAAGATCATTTTACAAATATTGCAGTATGTTCTACCTCTATCTCTCCCACACCACTTTGCCAACGGTGTCAAACAAGTTATATATGATCTTGGAAAATACATGAGGTGGTTGTCATCTAAAGAAATCAATAAAGAAGATATAAAATACTGGAAGAGAAAAATTCCTCTTCTTATGTGTGAAATGCAAAAGTGTCTACCTTCAACTTTTTTCAATGCACAAGAACATTACCTCATACATCAAGTTGAGGAGATTGAATTGTGTGGACCTGTACCAACTAGGTCAATGTGGATGGTTGAGAGGCACTTGAAATTTTTGAAAAGCTTGGTTTGACAAAGAGCACATCCTGAGGGTTCTATGGTGGAGGGATATATGGTATACCAGACCATGGTGTACATTAGTGAATATCTTCCTAAGTTTGCAGCAAAGATCCATGTAGATCGTATTTGAGATCCCAACTCCATTAACAAATTTGAAGGGGAGTACTTGATGGGAAAAGGTAGATTGAAGAAAGTGAGAGGTAAATCTAAGATGTTATTGTAGTTAATTAATTCTTATAAATTTGGTAGAGAGTGGGATGCAATAAATCTGAGATGTTTTTGATATAGCTGGTCGAGAGTGGGATGCAATACATTTGTATATTGCAAACAATCTTGATTAGATGATGGTATGGATTGAACGATGTCAACAAAATGGTTTCTCATTAACATGGGAAGGTGTTGCTTCATTGGTTAGAGAAGCTCATCGTAATGGAGATTCCAATGTTACTCCAATGGTAATTGATCTAGCACATGGTTTAAGAGGTGGACAGGTACGTAGAAATTTATTAATGATCATGACTGGTATGTTTCATATCAACTCATGATGCAAATAATTTACACACTTGAAAAATTGCAGGTCAAGCACCACAAAGCTATGTACTATCATGGCCACAAATTTTGCATAAAAAAGTTGGATGACACAAAGAAAACTTGTGATTCTGGGATAAGTGCAGTTTTCGAGGTCACCAATATATCATCTAGAAATGACATACATCCTCAACAATCTCAAAATCAATACTATGGCATCTTAGATGATATAATTGAGTGTGACTTTAACTCCTTCAAAGTAGTTCTATTTGTCGTCAAATGGTACAGGCTACGACTAAATCAAAATGATCCAGATAGAACTATTATTCAACATGATAATGGATTTACAATGATTAATACAAGGTCATTTGAGCCAATTGGAGATGAGCCCTATGTTCTTCCAAGCCAGTGTGAGCAAGTGTTTTACTCAGAGGTTCCACATAAACAGGGTTGGTCATTTGTTGTTAGACATGATCCAAGAGGAAGGCCGATAAAGTATAATGTTATGGAAGAAGAAGATACTGAAGATGATGAAGAAGCAGATGATGACGATGATGATGATGATGATGATAATGATGATGGTGATGATGATGATGATGATGATGATGATGATGATGATGATGGTGATGATGATGGTGATGGTGATCATGGCGATGATGATGATGGTGATGCTATTGATGGAGATGATGATGGTGATGATGGAGATGATGGCGATGATGATGATGATGATGATGATGATGATGATGATGATGATGATGATGATGATGATGATCAATGACATAATTGAAATGGTTACATATTTATTGTGTTCAATTCTAATGATTACATATTTATGTTTTGCTTTAAATTGTAATGGTTACATATTTATTGTGTTCAATTCTAATGATTATGACATATGTGATTTATAATTACCAATTTTTTGTTTATGATGCTCAATTAATTGTTGTTGATACATGTATATTTGTGTTTGATTATCACCCTTTTTGCAAACAGGCAATTGACTACAGACATTGTCACCCCGGCCTTCTGTTGACGATCTTGCATTCCATATATAAGGTAAATTTGTTCATGTTTATGATGTTACATATTGTTCATGTTATCTTCTAAGTTATTTGTAGCATACGTATCATGTAATATTTAGCTAACTTAAGATAAATGATTAACATATGCAGGAAATTTGACCCCTTTGGCATGGATCATGCACAGTGACATGGATCAGTAGGTATAAGTCAATAAATAGACATAATTTTCTTATATTCTTCTTGTTTATCACTGAGCACATATGTTATAAATAGACATATTATATAATCATATAATTTATATATAGACAAAGAAGAACCGTATAGAAATATAATATATAATCACTTTCAACCTAGTACATTTTATATGTCTCATGTATAGACAAAGAAGAACTGTACGTATGGGTCACAACTTGATTATTCTATATATATTGACGTGGCAATATCTCATTTGATGGATTGCAACACCCACCAAATAGGTACTTGTTAGATCTATCTACATCGAATGAGGGAAATGAGGGAATGCTAGATGAAAGTTCTACATGTAGTATGGCTAAAATAGGGAGATCAACTAGAGGTCAAAAGATTAGAAAAAAATTTGATAAACGCATGCAATATTTCCTTGCTAATGGGGGGTCATGTTCTTATGATGATGAGACCAAAGGCGACATCAAGGTGCCCTTTTAGTATAGACACATTGAGAAACAATGGGTACCCAATGAGCTACCTCCAATTAATACTGATTTTTGTGTTAATGAGAGGATATATCGCATTGCTCCATCCTCATTACATGGTTTGGGCCTATTTTCCATGGATGGGATAAAGGTATATTACAACAGAGTTGTTGAATTGTTCAAGTATGTCGGTCTGTGTTACAATTACAATGATTGGATGCGGATTGTTCAATATAAAAAAAGTATGCGTAGGTATACACTATCAGCTAATTATATACAAAGGAAAGAAAATGATCAAAGTAAAAGATTTGCAATGTACATTGATGGGAGACCAAAAGCGACAGGTAATATTGCGGGTTTTATAAATAGTACGTGACCTTCGTCAACTAATAAGCAACCCAATTGCATGTTTGAGGCGTGTGAGGGGAATCAAGTTTTTGTATGTGCAATAAAATCAATAAGTGCAGGGGAAGAACTACTAATAGATTATCATTTAAATCGCATAGATACAAACAAAGTTACTATTATGAGGGTGGTAAGTACTATATACCATTTTATTAATAAGTTTTTTTTTGCTAAGTCTATTGCTTTTAGTTCACTAAAGTTTTTATATTTAATCTTTGTCACAGGACGATATGGATCCCGCAGATGATAGAGGCCACGAGGATGCTCCTCCCACCCGTTCTTCAGGGGTAAACCTAATTAAAATTGTACAAATTAGATAGTTGAAAAATGTTATATTATTACGTTATTTTATTTATGGTTTTGGAGTTTTTATGATATTTTTACTGATATTCCTGTCACAATTTGATGTTCAGGATAAGGGAAAAGCACCCTCAACAGTAGAGGCAATAGCTACCCCCGAGGATGATGATCTTTTTGCAGATTCACCTAATGTTATAATCATGTTGAAGAAAAAAATGAAACAAATCAATACAGAAATAATTAATATTTTGTATGTAACAAATCCAACTGAGGAGATGCTGATGAGGCTAACTAAATTGAAAGCGCTCGCACGTCGGTATCAAGTAAGCAGTAATGAATCTTTAGTTATAACAAAATTTCAATAAAGGTTAATATTTTATACTCTTTTATGTTGTGAAATAAAATATATGTAATATGTGTTCTTGTTACAGGATTTTATGGAATCTCTAGCACCTGGTCAAGGACAATGTGCGGATGAGGCCGGTACTAGTAGGCCTCCGGCCGCCTCAGGTAAAATAATCCTTTAGTCGACAAGTTACAAGGAATTTTTTCTTTGGAACATTCAAAAATTTCTCAAATTAACTCTTACTTTTATTATTTCAAAATGTCTTTGCTAACAATGTATTGTTTAGGTCATCAATTACAGGAGACTCCTCCTAGCCAGGTTGTCCATAGAAGATTGCTGAGTGCAATGTTGGCCACAAGGGCCATGCAAACATCAACGCCTTCAAGGGCTATGGCAGCTAGTAAATCATTGTTTTACTATATTTGGTTTTGTTCTAATTATGATTTCATAATTTGTACTTTAATCTTGGGTGCATCACATAGTGGATTATTTTTTTGGAGTAGGAGATACCCCGGTGGCACCGCTTGGTACGCCAGATACTGATCAATCTGCATGTATTGGTGATAATTCACCACCATTTCCTAGATCTACCCGTGTTACTAGCACGGGAGCTACCCAGACGTCATTATTGATTGACAATAATGAATCAATGCCTATAAGATGTCCTCAGATTCCAGGTACTTTAAATAATTATTTTTATATTGTAATATGCATTTACCTATTCATAACAAGTTTTGTATTGATTATCCCATGACATTTTTTGCAGGAAATGATATGTTTTATAAGAAGCTTTATGACCTCACATTGCATATATTCGGGCCCACCATACGTACAAGGTGGAACATCATAAGTGAACTAAGTTTATCCCACTTTTTTTTTTCATATCATTAATTGGTACAGTATTTTTCCTTTCATTCCGGTCTTTTCTTTTAGTGGCTATATCTAACAATTTTGTGTTTTTCCTTAAAAGGTGGAATTTGCAAGAAAAAAGTTTAAAAGATCAGCTCATCAAAGATTTACATCATGAGTTTGGTAATAATATTTTTGATGAGAAGAAAATTTTAGAAAGAGCTTGCAAACATCTTAAGACTGTGAGGGATGCATATAGAAAGAGTCTTGTCTAGAACCCAAAGTACGAGCGTCCTCCCTTTATTTCAGTGAGCGATTGGAATGAATTTATTTTAGATGCAAAGGAGAAAGTGGATGCTCAAAAAGGAGTTTCACCAACAAATGCGAGAAGGTATGCAATAGTATTAACTACTAGTGATAAGGTGTTTGGCATGGACTTTTGAGATGATAATTAAATTTTGAATGCAATCATCATTTTTCAATATAATATCTTGGTATGATGTTTTAGACATTTTCACCATTGAATGCAATGTGTTCAGCATTTCAAAGTTTCATTTGTTATTCCATATACATGTTTTTATAACCTTTTTTTCAAACTTTTCATAGGTTGCAGGACACTTCAAAGGCAACAAAGGCCAGGCTGCAAAAGATTGGGCAACATAGACTTGGCACTGGAGGATATTCAAAAATTAAAGCTCGCATTGGAAGTAGCAGTAAATGAATTGCAGAGAAAAATTATTTATAAAATGCAAATAATTTTGTTTAATCAAAAAATGCAGGGCTCTGATTTTAATTTAGAGGCCACGGAAGAACACAAAAAAATTGCCTTCAAGGAAGGCTATCAAGCTGTGGCTGAACGCCTACGGCAAGCTTCCACTGGCCCAACCGAAGAGTCTCCTGCATCATGTGCACAGGTAAATATGCCAAAAAAATATATTATAAATTGAATACTTGAGCAACAATCAATTTGATAATAATGTCTATTACATTGCAATGCAGCCTCTTAATCGTGACACAGATCATACAATGCCGCATCATGAAGCCCCCGATGTGCATCATATTGTCCAAGGAGGTGCTCATTTGCTATTTAAAACTAATTATGTAATTATTAATACAATTTAACATCTTAAATTGAACTTGGTGTAACATTTTTGTGTATATTTTAGAGGATATAGAATCAGGTCATGCTGAACGAGTGCCGGAGGATGTTCAGACTGATCACCATGTAGATCATGTGGCACATTCAAGTAAAGAAAATCTATGTTTTGTTCTTTTAAATTAATTTTTTGATTTATAGTTCTTTTACTTACATAAATACTTGTAATTCAATAATATAAAATAGTGTGAATTTAACTCATGAAGTACTTATTGCAGCAGACCCCCCTTCAGCACAGCGGCCTCCTATTCCTGAACAGATGAGGAGGAGACACACGTTGGGATTAGAATCAATAGAGGAGGGGAATGATGAGGACATTGATCTTCCTCTTAGAAATTATATGATTAAAAAAAATAGCAAGAAACCCAAAAAGAAATGATTGTAATTAACATTTATTGCTAATGAAAGAACATTGTCTTAATGGATGTAATTTTGTACTAGTAATGTTGATGAATGATGTCTGTTAATATGTGTTAATGAATTATTCATGAATGTTGTGTGTTAATGAATTAAGTGTTAATGAATTATTTATGAATGTTGTGTGTTAATGAATTTTATGTGTTAATGAATGTTATCATGTGATTATAATGATTGAATGTTATATTTCAAAAATGGATGAATGAATGAATGAATGTTATTAAATGTTAATGGGGAATTTAGAGTGATGTTAGGGGGGGGGGGGGGGAAGGGGCCAAATGAGCTTCCACCTTCACATGGTTGGCCTTGTTTAGTAGAGAATATTAAACTATTCTCGAAACCAAGTGAAGCTCAAACTTTAAAGACAAGCTTAGAGTTTTTGATGCAGAGCCTTCTAATATCCCCTTAAGGAACCCTGTTCAACTCGAGGATTCAACAATGTCTTGGAATCCACTCAAGGAACTAGAGTTCAACTAGAGGATCAATAAGAAGTCCCTGACTTAAGGATATCAACCAAACACTCCTCTACAATAGGTTCACTGCCTTGATTCATTTTAGACAACTTATCAATTCACTTTGTCCATGTTCCAATTTCCCTCTCCTTGGGAACACTCCTAATTCACCTTTCATGCAATCACCTCTTGATTTCTATCTTCAAGGATTCCCTTGATCCTTCTAAGGCTTCAACAATCCTCAAATAGCCTAACTAAGGAGTTCCAACCCTTACCAAGCATTAACTCTATCCCAATCTTCAAAACTGCCTTTTCTAGGACTATCCAATTAGCCCTGTCCTACCAGTAAATTGCACTTTTCTCTAAAATTCCTCAAACACCATGGTGACTTCTTCACCTTTCCAGATACCCTTTATTGATTTCTTCAAACCTTGCTAATACCAATCCTTCAACTTGTGACTGTTGCACACTTCTATGACTGTCCCTATCAGCAATTAGGCCTAATTAGCCCTCCTCTTCCAAAGAAACTCCTATTTACACTTACTCTCAACCTTCCAACCTTTATATAGTCTCAAGGAATCTAATAAACATTATAATTCCTCAATTAGTTTTACCCTCCAAGCTTTCCTAGATACTTTTTCATCAAACCCTCCCTTTAAGGGTTTCTAGCCTAGGGCTTCCTAGAAAAGACCCTAAATCAACTCACAAAACCTTTCTAATGGCTCAAACACCTTAAAAAAAACTCTCTCAATCATTTCCAACACTCATTTACCAATTCCACCCTCAACTTGTTCATATTCACCACATGGTGCTTCCCAAATGCACCCTTCACTGCCTGTTCAACAGTCACCTACTGTTCCTTTCTCCTTTCATTGACACCTATATCTAGATCATGATAAAAACATAATATTTACAGGCCTTAGTACCTCTCCCACAGGCGATTATTAGAACACAAAAAATTACGGGTACTTTCCCCTTTTTAATCACAACAAAAGTTGACAGTTCCGATTTACATGGAGATCTAATTAGAATCAACTCTAACATACTTCACAGATTAAAAGCCCACTGTTTAAGCTTTACACAACTTGTTGCCTATATATTGTAATTTGTAGTATGTACTTCATTCTATATATGAATAAGCCAGCTAGTTTGTTAATTAATGGCCCAATTTCTTTGAGAATTTGCCAGCCTTTTCAGAAGTATTTTTGTTTAGGATGTCAAAGAGATATGAAGAAGAAGAAGAGAACTTATGTGAATTGAAGTGTCAAGAGGGTGGTATTTATCTTTTGACATTTGGAGGGTGTGACAAGCATGTGTAAGCTGCCTCACTTGCATTTTGAATTTTATAATTCTATCAAATTTATCTTGCTCATTTGGTTTCGCTTGTGCAGGTTTGGGCCTAGGGCAATCCAAAATATCAATGAAGCTTTGAATAAGGTATGAAAAGATACTCATAAATTCACAAGGTATGTGATATTTGTTGGGTCATTGTATTTCATTGTATCAATGGTTCTAAGGATAATTTGGTAGGTTGAGGGGGACAGAGATGCAACAGCTCTTGTCATAACGAATGAGGTGATTTCCACCATTTTTACAGGTTGGGTTGGATCATGAGAATAGTTATATAATTTGATAAGTAGGAATAGTTATATAATTTGAGACAGTCAAGATTATTGGCACACTTTCCAAAAAAGTTGATATTGGATTTTGGATATGTTATAGTTCTCCCAAAAGGGTATCTGGAATGCTAATTTTTTTGTAGGTTCATTTGGAAAAAAATTGAGTTATTTGGGTTTGAACGCTGCTGGAGGGCTACTAGCCTATTAACTAGGCCTAATTAGCAGTTTTGGTGAATTTGTGTGTTTGGAGTTGTTTGAATGATAGAATCTGATTGAAACCTATTGAATCACCTTGTTTGACACATTTAACATCAACTTTGAAGATTTGGAGTCAGGTAACTGTGTTTGTGGGTTGAAGTGCTTTGAAGCCAATTGGAATCCTTGTGGGTTATTTATGAATTTTCCTAAGTCATTGTGAATCCATCACCTTTTGCATGCCACTCTGCATCATCTAAGGTGCATGTAGTATACCCTAAGATAGATAAATGTAAACCTTCTAAGGAAATACCTAAATGATGTTGGGAACTATCTTGAATTCAATTTTGAGGAAAACAAAATTATAATTATGACAAGGTGTTTATGAATAAGACAAATTTAGACAAGAATGACAAGCATCCAAGAAAAGGTGGACATGAAAAGAAGATAAATATATTTAAAGGAAGTCAAGATAATGTGCAAAGCCACAATAAGAATGTCCTCAAAAGATGTACCCTCTAATTTGGAAAATGACTCTAGAAAGTGTAATTCTTGACCCTAGGATGTGCAAGCTATGTTTTTAGATTTTTAGATTTTTTGAATCTAAGATGAGGACTATTCACTATGAAAATGACTAAGAAAGGTTATAAACTCTCAATATAAGAATGCCACTAAAATGCAAGGTACGAATTTATAATTTGCAAGGGTTTCCAATCAAAATATTCTAGATAAAGGAAAAATGATATATTTATGACCCATGCTATTTTGTTTCTCTATGTGGGACATTTTTTAGGACAAGTTTTGATGATTCATAAACACAAAAATCACACAATCACTTATGGTTGTAGGTATGACTGAAATGAAATGTTTTGTGTATATTCAGTAACTTTTTCAAGTTACAAGTTTTCACACTATCTTTCACAACAAAACACATAAACAAGTAGTCTAATATAAGGTCAAAATGGCTTCAATGAAGTATTTTAAAACCATTACTTGGTAGTTAATTATCTCACATAGATGTATCAAACTACTAGAACTTAAAAGTCCTCTTGTAGGCACCTATGTTTTTTCCATTTTCTAGGTAATGTTGTCGTGTTAATGTAGATATATTTCAATAACACAACACCCTAGGACACATATTGGTGCAGGGGCACTTAACAAAACAACTAAGGACAATATGGTACTAGGTGAAGACAAGAGGGAAAAGGCATCTAGTCATGCCAATTGGGATATTCTAAGGCCAATAATGGCATACTGTAATGAACAAAGTACTTTGGAAGTCAAGAATTGTAAGGGTCCTGATAAAGCCCTATGGGCAACATAATGTAAAAATGGCCTAATGAGCCATAAGGGTAGCCTAGAGAGTAGTTTTATGTTTTTTCATATTTAATAAGGTCATTGAACCAATTTCAAGTCATTATTATGGGTCTAGGTGTTAAGAAAGTCATACAAAGCAAAGTTCATAATTTGAATTTTAAATTCCAACGTTCATGATGATTTTAGAGGGAAAACCAAAACTAAGCAATTGTTTGATTAATTAGTCATCTCAACCAACTTTGGTCAGTTGGACAGTTGTATAAGGGTCTATATATGATGTCATGTCGAGATGAAACATGTTAAGCATTGTATGAACGACAGAGTACAGAGATTGTATGGATAGTGATAGTTTCAATAAGATTTATGTGTTTCTTGCATATTTTTGAAGTCTCTTTGATGCAATAACTATTCATTCATGTCGGTATGAGTCCTTTGTATAGTCTTTGATTAGTTTTAAGGTGCTTATTAATTCATTTGAAAAGATATATCTGTTGTCTCGCAGAAAGTTCTATTTGTTTACATTGATAATATGAATAAATGAAGGTTCCATTCCACTTTGTACATTTACCTACTTCAAGGAATGGAACCTATGACTCTAACATGCCCTAATAACACCAAATAAGAAAGAATGATGCAGATCTACAGGTTGAAGAGAAAAAAATGCAAAGTTGATTAGTGTTTGGACAAGTTTGGGTACTCAAATACATGCCATGTGTAACACAGCCGTACATCTGGCTGAACAAGGTATATATATTATTTGATATTCTTCAATAACATGTTGAACTTATGGTGAATCATGAATTTTATGACCTAGAAGTAAGTGGAAGTGCTAGATTGGTGATACCCTAGGGTGTAGAGGGTTTGAAGGGTGAATTTGGGGTTTTATAGCAAATGAGAACATAAGGTGAAATTGGTTGTTGATTCATCTAATTAGACATAAAATATGAGTGTCTTGTGAATTTGGTGACTTTTGGACACATATTTGGCATAGTTGCTTTGTAAACTCACATGAAATACACTCAAAAAAATTGAGACAGTCATTTTAAGGGCACAGTTTCCAAAGCAATGCATATTGATTGTTAAGTATGTTTTAGATCACCAAAAAGGGTACTTGGAACAGTTATTTGTTTGTAGGGTTGTTTTGAAAAGTTGTGAGAAAAATTGCAAAAACAACTACTGGAGGGCTAATTGGGGGCTTAAGGCCTGATTTGCAGTTTCATGAAAGTTGATTACTTGGAGGCATTCAGAAGTTGAAAAGGGTTTGTAACCTATCAAATCAACCTTATTAATATATTTACAATCAATCTTGAAGATATAGAGCGAGGGTTTGATGTTTTGTGGGTTAAGTGCTTTATAGCCTATTGGAATCCTTGTAGGTTTATTGTGCATTTAAACTAGTTTAAGTGGATCCATCACCTTTAGTTGTTTCACTCTCCATCACATATGATGGGGATTTTGGGGGCATATTTTTCCATCCACCTTTACTAAAATAAGTTAATGATTTAGAGGTGAACTATGTCAAGATCCTTCTATTATTCTATATCTTATTTTTTTATTTTTCATAGGTGACAAGAGAAACACCATAATTAACACCTAGATCACCGCACTTACTACCCTAAAATGATGTAGTCACATATCTAATTCATCGTACTTAACCTCACAAATCAACGCAAGTACCTTATTGAAGTGATACACTTATTTTCTTAAAATGATGCAACTGTAATTGTAAAAAACATGTTTGTCTTTAAAAAATTATATTTAGGATTGTAAAATAATGCATTTGCAAACTAACCAACATTTCTATTCGATATATGAGAATTATCTCATCATTTGAATATGGATTGTGATTATAGGCATATATATCATTTATCGTAATTATTTTGTAGAAGTAATTAGCTGTTGTTTATAGATTATTTAGGACTTCAATCTAAGATCTTTTATTTACTGTTGAAGGCTTTTAATAACACAGTTACTGAATTCATAATTTGTGGGCCGTTCATCATTGGTTTGGTCATATTGCAGGTGCTTGGGTAACTAGCTTGGTCTTAGGTTTGATACCATGTTCAGTTGCTACATATAGACCAGCTAAGATTTGAACGCAAAACCTTTCATTTGTTGTTGGAGTGTTCTATTATTGAACTATAAAAATTGAAGAATGATATATTATTTAACATAGATCAACACCCTTGTAAATGTTCGAAAAATATTTACTTTTACATATTGACTATTTTACTTGTATGCATATATAGATATATTTTACTTCATGTGCACATCAAAGTGTAGGTAAAATGTAGTGGTAAAAATTATATGCTCCTGCATTTTTCATGATGTTTTTGGTTCACTTTGTTTAGATACCTGCTAAATGCAATAATTAGCATAAAATGACATTTTCTTGTGTAAATTCAGCTTATATTTCAATCTATTTTTATGACTTATACCTAGAGATTCATTCCTAATCCCCAAACAAATCAGATACCATTTGGGATCAGATATGTAGATGAGAACCTGACCTAAGTAAATTTTATGGTTATAGATTCCAACCATGACATATAAAATTCAAAACTTATATTTAATAGTTAGTTGATCATTATTCTAGTCATTGCAAGTTGATCAAACACATGTTGTGGTTGATTTACAGAGAACTAATGGTAAGGAAGGCTTGCTGCTCTGATTTGGGTCTGAATAGAGGTCCTTGGACTCCTTAGGAGGATCTTCTCTTGAAAAACTATGTTCAAACTCACGGAGAGGGACAATGGAGCCTTCTTCCTCATAGAGCAGGTATGTATGTTCAAGTAGGATAACTATTTATGTTTTGCTTAAAGTTGGTATCAATTGGTTGATCATTACATAGCTAAACATTTATGTAAAGCAAGAAATACGTAGAGAAATTTCTTACACTATTACCCACTACTCTATTGGAATATTTTGTCATTTATGGGAAACGATGTCATCTATGAAAAAAGTTGTCATCAATGGAAAAAGTTGTCATCTCTGGGAAAAGTTGTCATCTATGAACAAACTGTCATATATATGTGTGAAAAGTCCTCATCTATGAAAAAAGTTGTCATCAATGGAAAAAGTTGTGATCTGTGGAAAAAATTATCATCTATAGAAAAAGTGTCATCTATGTGAAAAGTTGTCGTCAATGGAAAAGTTATCATCTGTGGAAAAAGTTGTCATCTATGTTTATGTTGCCCATTGAGTAGGTTTGGTGAGAAAAGTTGTTATTTGTGAAAAAAAGTTGTCATCTATGGGAAAAGTTGTCATCTATGTTTATGTTGCCGATTGAGCAGGTCTGGTGAGATGTGGAAGGAGTTGCAGGTTACGTTGGATGAATTATCTTCGCCCTAATGTCAAACATGGCAACATTTCACTAGAGGAAGAAGAGCTCATCATCGAACTTCATAAGGTGCTTGGTCATGTGCTCAACTAATCAAGAGTTAGAGCAAGAAGTCACTTGTGGAAAGGCTACAAGGGAAAAGTGTGGCAGGTCTAGTACTCTATAGTACAGACTTGAGGAGACCAAAATAGTTGTTGAATCAGTGTTCTTGAACCATATTAGGACCATACCCATCATTAAATTGAACTAATAAGTGCACTAGTGAAGAGTTTTGGTAAAGGGCTAGGATTAGGCCTATAAGAGAATTCTTGCAGAGGTTGTTTGGGATAAAAATTTGTTTGTTTCAAATAAAGTTTGGTTTTCTTCTTTGTTTCTCGATACACACATGGATCCATTGAATACAAAGGTGAAAGATCTCTATAAATACGCAGTCTTCATTAAGGTTTGGGGAGAGAATCGTTTTCTTTCTAGACTTCACAAACGGATCCATTGTAAGAGGTTTGGAACTATGTACTATCAGGTAATGTCTTCCTCTATTCTTGTGGTTATTTTTTTAATTCATTTGAATATAGATAATATTGATGTAGAGTGGTTAGCAGAAGTGGTGGAAATTTCAAACTTCTTCTTCTATGACTCGGGAACCCCACTAGCCCTTCAGGCTCACCAAAGGCTACATACCCACAATTGACTCAACTATGCCTCCAAACACCTAAGATGGACCAAAATGGTGTAAACAAGGTGGTTTCAACAAGAATCAATCATTTTTGATAGCCTTTACAATACCTATTCACCACAACCTTCAAATCTGCCTTCTAGCCCTATGAGCCCCAATTAGCCCTGCTGGACCAGTTTTCTCCCTTTTTCTCTGACTTTTTCCAAACAACTTGAGAAAAAAATTACAATTTCAGACACCCTTTTCAGGGTTATTTAACATATGTAAACTTCAATGGTGACTCCTTTAGACCAGTCTTAACTTCCTTCACAAGGTACCCTCCTAATGGCATCAAAATCAAGCAAATAACAAAGAAACTATATCATTCTCTTATCCTCATCACTCCAAACTTTCATCATAGTTATAATATGGAAAAATATGACTAAATCCAAGATATTTTACACCTATTCCACAAGGAACGCCCAAAACACTCATTCAATGCCTTCAAACCCTTGTTGCATAGGGTTTCACCAAACACCTACCTCCACTAACCTTGGAGACCAAATAATGGTTCATACACCTCTTTGATGCCCTAGGACATCTCAAATCATTAGATAAACTTCTTGTACAGCCCAATATGCTGCTGTCATACTATTCCCACCAATCCACTATGGGACATTTCCATTGTTTTCTTGAAACTTGTTGTCTTCGCACTAGTGCTGCATCAAAACTTGTTAGATTTCTATTGTACATGTTAGTAACATGCCTCCCATGAATTTTGGGCCCTTGGATTCATGGGAGGTTCATCTATTTAAAGAAAACTTTTGTTTGTCACAGGAAAAACTCAAGAAAACAGCCTGAAATGAACCAACAGTCATATATGCTGCTTCAAAACAAAGTGTTATTCATTCAATAATGAGTGAAATGTGTTTAAATACCCTTCTAATTCATGTATTTGACAGTCCCAAACAAAAAGAAGTTCAATACACTGAATGGAACAACACCAAAATGAAATTTTATTGCTTGCTTTCACAACAGTCCGTACAACAGGCTTTTTTTCTCCCTGTCCCCCTCCATACAATGGATCCTTTAGACGTTTAATGACCCCTATCTACCTGCCTCAACCAACTTTAGACAGTTGGGAGGTTTAATTAATCCTAAAACCTATTAAAACTAATTTCCCTCCTAAAAGGTAATATGACCGTTTACATTCAAATTTAAATTAATAAACTTTATTTTATGCATTTAATTATGACTATTCTGACTTCCCAACTTACTCCATTGACCTACACATGGTCCAATGTATTTATTGAATGCTTCTAAACATGAAAACTACTCAAATCTAATCCTATTGGACTCTTTCACCTATTACATTGCTTTGATCCCTTATTACATTATGTTGAGTCTATTACATTGTATTGGTCCTTAGACCTCTATCATGACTTTTACATAGTTTATTGAATCCAACACTGTCATTAGCCATTCTAGGCTTCAAAACTTGCCAGTCAACTTGTCTTGATACCATCTTCTCCTTCTTAGTTACTGGAGTCCTCCTTTTCTCAGATGCTCTTCTAGATGCCCCTACATCAAATATGCTTTAAAAAAGTCTTTCTTCTTGGTTGGGATGAGTCTATTATTGGCCTATCCATGGAAGCCTCATTTTTAACTTGTTCAGGGCATTTTGTCCTTGCAACATATCTAGTTTATACTTCCTGAGTCACCACTAGAGTCTTCAAATCTAGATATTTTGCACAAGGTTAGGGCACCATTGCCAGTCATTTAAAACATGGTTTTTTCTTTAACAGCTGATTTTTATCATTAATATTTGAGTGCTTACAGACCCTAATGTTGTTTCTCCAAGAACCCTAAATTTGAAATTTGTAGATGGGTTTTGGTGTCAAGAAATAATACAAGATTCATGTGATAAGTAAGAGATATTTTCCATAGCAAGCCAAATTGTGATATTGCTATCAGGATTCAACTGTGTAGTTTTTTTAGTCAAACTCTACTTGCATCCTCATTTGCAAAACCTTCACCAAGTGTTGTGCCTTATGAACCATTCATTAGAAAGCCCCTTAAGCTTGTCAATTAATAAGTAGGAGATATTTTCCACAGCAAGTCAAATTGTGATATTGCTATCAAGATTCAACTGTGTAGTTTTTTGAGTCAAACTCATTGACCCGTGATTCATGAGTAGTGGTTCACACAAACCCATCTCTCATGAGAATGAATGGAACACTTATCACTCATTGGCTCTAGGTGATGCTCACAGAGGTGAAGCACTGCGACTTCCAAAGAGGTCACCCATCCTAGTACTACTCCAACTCGAGCGCACTTAACTACGGAGTTTCCTCCATGGTTAAACCCACTCTGCTTGCATCCTCATAGGCACAACACTTGGTGAAGGTTTTGCAAATGAGGATGCAAGCAGAGTGGGTTTAACCATGGAGGAAACTCCATAGTTAAGCGTGCTCGAGCTGGAGTGGTACTGGGATGGATGACCTCCTGGGAAGTCCCGGTGCTTCACCTCCGTAAGCATCACCTAGAGCCAATGTGTGCTAAGTGTTCCATTCATTCTCATGAGAGACAGGTTCATGTAAACCACTACTCATGAATCACAAGTCAATGAAAAGAAGTCTGAATGCACCTTCGGTATGTAACATTTTTTTTTAAAAAAAAATTTGCATTGGTCTAAATTTTGACCAACTCTAAACCAAGCCATCCACCAATGCTTGGTCTAAATTTCGACCAATGCACGAGAAAATCGACGACGGTGCCATACATTCGACCAACAATATGGTCAAAATTTTGACCACACTGTTGGTTGAATGAATGGCACCGTCATCAATTTTCTAGTGCATTGGTCAAAATTTAGACCAAGCATTGGTGGATGGCTTGGTCAAAATTTAGGCTACCTCATTTTCCTTTATTGGTCGAAATTTTGACCGTTGCAAAAAAATGACAGCGATTTTTGAACCTGGACTGCAGTCAAAATTTTGACCTATGTTTTGGTCAAAATTTTGACGAATACTAAATACGTCAAAAATTCGACAAAAAAAGAACGACGAGAGTTTTGGTCTTAAATTCGACCAATTACTATCTAAATTTCGACCAACGTTCATCGAAATTTGAGGTCAAATTTACTAGTGTATCAAATTTATTGTAATAAATTTTAGGGTCAAAGTTAATAGTATAGACTTTTATTTCCTAGTTGGTTATTATGTTTTTGTATTCTTGGATTTTCCCTACAATTATAATTAAGCTTTATTATAATTAATAATGTGATTATTAGTGTGAGTGTGTGCAAGGTGTTGGCATCTTCCATTAGAATTACACTTGCCTATTTTAGGCTATTGTGATGAACTCTTCCCATTTGTTTTATTTGTCACCTCTCTCATTTTTTATATATATTGTATCTTAGTTAGTCTATGGAATTGTATCTTGCAGCTATTTTCTCTTTCATTCTCCTAATACTATTTTGATCCTTTAGAATTTGTATTTATCTCTTAGATGTTAACTTTGTATTGTTATTTTGATCTTGTATAATTTACATTCACAATTTTATTTTTATATATTTTCACTATGTATTTTGGACTATTCATCTTTTCAAAAACATTCTAAAATGGTATCAGAGAAATTTTGGTGCAAAAATAGATTTTAGTTTTTTTTTTTTCATGTTTCAAGAAGGTTAATAAGTTTTTTATAGGTTTCCTAAAAGTCCAGTATGCTCTTCTCTTGCATATTCAGGTGATCTAGAGAATTAAAAAAATGACAAAAAAATTTAACCTCTACATTTTGGGTATGTGCAAGATCATGAGGGGCCAAACTATGCCCTTAAGTGGCAATGAAAAATCAGCAAATCAGGGTTAGTCAACTTGACGTGAAAATTTGAACTAGCTATCAACCTAATACCAAAAGGTTGTAAGAATAGAATATGTAGGAAATTGAATCTAGTTTCTAAACTACTAGGATTTTTCTAAAAAAAACATTAATATAATTGGTGAAAAGTATAGATTTCAATACAGCAGTATAAAAATTTCAGGAAAAAAATAAGAAGTAGGTGTATGTCTGACCACCTTAATCATGATCAAATGATAATATTTTTTTATAAGATTTAATATATAAGTAGTAGACTCATGCCCGGATGTGATGCATATTTTTTTGTAATTTTATTCCAAAAAAATAATTAATTATGAATTTTCTGCTACAACATTTTTAGAATAAAAAAACTCTCATGTCTGACCACCTTAACTCATTCAAAACTTGACAAATTTCAATTTTTGTTTTTCTTATAGTAGGCGAAGCATAGAATGTGACGCATTTTTTGGATTTCAAAAATGTTATATCGTCTGAAATTTATAGTCATTTTTCAATCAGTATATAAATCAGCACTTTAGAGGTAGCTCAATTAGAAAATAACTAATAATTACTTACCAAATTCAAAATTTGAGAGAAATTATATCGATAGAAAGCTGATATTCTCCTTAAGATACCCTTTTCATTTTATCAAATTCAAGTGAAAAAAAAGTCGTTAGCTACATTGTCGAAGTTTGGAACTCAGAGAAATAGGGGAAAAACATGTATTTGAGACATTTCAATAGTTGACCATGTAGGTTTGGTGCACAAAGCAATACCGAGCCTAATCGGGTACTCGATATTTTTGGGTACCCGAATATGATGGCAAAATTTTGAATTTTCACTTTCCCTTCCCTCCACTTTCTCCCTCCCATTTCTCCATCCTTCATATGATATATTAATGTCTGCTCTGGGAGGAAGATTATAATTTCCATATTATATAATATTTATTATATATAATATATAATCTAATATATAGTTTTTAATATTAATATATATTAAATATTATATAATATACATTTTACATTAAATATTATTTAATATATATTAATATTAAAAACTATATATTAGATTATATATTATATATATTAAATATTATATAATATGGAAATTATAATCTTCCTCCCAGAGCAAACATTAATGAATTTTTTCATGCCTTAGTAGAGGAAGCCGACTGGATTGTTGAAGCTGACGGTACTACATATAGAAATGCAGTATGTATTTTTGGCCTAATTTTTATGTTTCATTTCTTCTATGTCTTTAAAGGCAGCTGGCTAAATCTTTGTATTAAATGTTAGGGAATGCATGAAAATAATATGATTCTGAGCACGAGCATGAGTCCCTGTAGGGGCATAGTTGTGCCTTTTACAGGTGTCGTAAACCCTAGCTACGTAGTGGAGGCTTTGAAGAATAGTTCACACTTGGAATCCTCAAGTGTCTCCTATGGGTCCTAGTATGCCTTATCATGCGTTAGGACCCCTAGGAAGTCCTCATGACCCCTTTTGAAACATTGGAATGTTCAAGTGTGTCCTAAGGGGTCCTACGATGCCTTCGAATAAACTTGAGTGTTCAAATGTGTCAAAAGGGGTCACAGGGACTTCCTAGGGGTCCTAGTACGCCTTATCATGCATTAGGACCCCTAGGAAGTCCCCATGACCCCTTTTGACACATTGAAATGCTCAAGTGTGTCCTAAGGGATCCTATGACCCCTTAAGACAAACTTGAGCATTCAAATGTGTCAAAAGGGGTCATGGGGACTTCCTAGGGGTCCTAGTACACCTTATCACACGTTAGGACCCCTAAGAAGTCCCCATGACCCCTTTTGACACATTGGAACCCTCAAGTGTGTCCTAAGGGGTCCTACAATGCCTTCGAACACACTTGATCATTCAAATGTGTCAAAAGGGGTCATGGGGACTTCCTAGGGGTCCTAGTACACCTTATCCCATGTTAGGACCCCTAGGAAATCCCCATGAACCCTTTTGACACATTGGAATGCTCAAATGTGTCATAAGGGGTCCTAAAACCCCTTCAGACACACTTGAGCATTCAAATGTGTCAAAAGGAGTCATGGGGACTTCCTAGGGGTCCTAGTATACCTTATCTTGTATTCAGACCCCTAAGAAAATGTTTACAAAAACTGACATGTACTTGCATGAGGACATTAGATAATACAGAAATCCCACATAGAAGCAGTTGGCAAGCCGCTCAAAAATTAGTAACTAATAGTAAGTGGGATAATGCAGATGCTTTAATAAACCACTATCTTCTTTACTCAAGCAACATCTGGTTCATCTGCTCGACTGGGGCATGTTTGGGAACAAACAATCTCCATTTAAACTCAAGTCTCTGGAAATGCAGTTATATTTGTCAGTGGATAAGATACACCCATTGGATCTACAATAAATTTATGCTCACTGGAATTTCCATTTCTCTTCAATTGGGATACTCTTTCCAAATTTGCATCTACCCTTTTACCAATTTGGGAAATCAATGGGTCTATTTGTGGACCTCAAAGGAGTTGGTCACCTAAACAAGAACCTTGAGATGAATCAGGAAATTCTCTATGAAAGAGATCAGTACCTTGAGAAGCTCTCCATTTGTCAACTGAATTAAAACCTTGGACCATAGATGGCTTCCCTTTGTTGTAAAATGAGGAGTGAGACTGCCTTGCCAAAGGTGGCAATGAACTTACATTTGAGGGATATTGCCCAACATGAGTAACTCAGTTTCCCAAGTCCCGTAAATGCAAGGCCATTGATGAATAGGCATTTCTAATAGAAATATTTGTGGTGCTAGAATGAAGTGCATGAAAAAATTCTTTGCCTACTAATGAACCAATTTGAGGCTTCATTTCACATTGCTCTGTGGATAATTCCACAGCACTTGTTACTTCTCTATCTGATTTTTTTGTGATAAAGTACATGTGCACTAAAGAGCTTTTGTCACTACTTGAGCTACTAGCAGATGGTGAGTACTCATCATCATCATTTGATATAGGCGCACATGCATACCTTACTTCTTTCCTTTGTCACTTTCCCCTTCTTAGCTCTTCCTCCTTATCTGTAACTTCTATCATGAGTCCAAGAATCTCTTCCCACTCTTTCCCATTAACTGTGGGCTTTTACTCTTCATCCTGAGTAATTGGCACACCTTGGATGGCACCAAAATAACCATTTTCTTCTGAAATGTCCTTTTCTCTCACTTTAAAATCTCTCTATTAAGAAGATTTTATATATCTTCCTTTGTATATTGAATAGATGTAACTGCAATCCCATGTTCATCAAGAATATTCCTTGCACCATTGAGTAATATATCATGCAATTCCTTAATAGTTTCATTCTTAATAGAATTCATAACTAGATTTTCCATAGCCAATTTTCTTCTTGATCATTGCAATATTTTCTCCTCAACTGAACATTTTGTAATCAGTTCATATACAATCACATTTTTCTCTTGGCCAATCATGTGGGGTCGCGATTGAGCCTGTAGATCCACAAAAGGGTTGAAATCTAGATCTGGTGGAAGAGTAGTATTAGCAAGAAGTCATTCACTAACATCTCATCTTTATAAGAACTAAATTTGGATTCACTAGAAACATTAAAGAATCTGGATTGGACTCTTAAAGAATTCTTTCTAGTATTCTGGACTCAATTGCCTGTGCATTTTAGCAAAACATAGCTCAAAGAAATAGAATCAAACTATCTAAGGAAGATATAGTAGTTTATCATGGGGACTTCCTAGGGGTCCTAACGTGTGATAAGGCATACTAGGACCCATAGGGAGTCCCCATGACCCCTTTTGACACATTTGAACGCTCAACTATGTCTTAAGGGGTCCTAGCATCCCTTCGGACACACTTGAGCATTGAAATGTGTCAAAAGGGGTCATCGGGACACCCTAGGGGTCCTAGTACACCCTATCACGTGTTAGGACCCCTACGAAGTCCCCATGACCCCTTTGACACATTGGAATGCTCAACTGTGTCTTAAGGGGTCCTAGGACCCCTTCGAACACACTTGAGCATTGAAATGTGTCAAAAGGGGTCATGGGGACTCCCTAGGGGTCCTAGTACACCTTATCACACGTTAGGACCCCTAGGAAGTCCCCATGACCCCTTTTGACACATTAAAACACTCAAGTGTGTCTGAAGGGGTCCTAGGACCCCTTCAGACACACTTGAGCATTGAAATGTGTCAAAAGGGGTCATGGGGACTCCATAGGGGTCCTAGTACACCTTATCACACGTTAGGACCCCTAGGAAGTCCCCATGACCTCTTTTGACAAACTAGAATGCTCAAGTGTGTCGTAAGGGGTCCTAGGACTGCTTCGAACACACTTGAGCATTGAAATGTGTCAAAAGGGTTCATGGAGACTCCCTAGGGGTCCTACTATGCCTTATCACACGTTAGGACCCCTAGGAAGTCCCCATGTCCCCTTTTGACACATTTGAACACTCAAGTGTGTCTTAAGAGGTCCTAGGACCCCTTCTGACATAATTGAGCATTCTAATGTGTCAAAAGGGGTCATGGATGACCCCAATTGACATATTTGAATGCTCAAGTCTGTCTTAAGGAGTCCTAGGACCCCTTCCAACACACTTGATAATTCAAATGTGTCAACAGGGGTCATGGGGACTTCCTAGGGGTCCTAACGCATGATAAGGTGTACTAGGACCCCTAGGGAGTCCCCATGACCCCTTTTGACACATTTGAATGCTCAAGTGTGTCTTAAGGGGTCCTAGGACCCCTTCGGACACACTTGAGCATTGAAATGTGTCAAAAGGGGTCATGGGGACTCCCTAGGGGTTCTATTATGCCTTATCACATGTTAGGACCCCTAGGAAGTCCCCATGACCCCTTTTGAGACATTTGAATGCTCAAGTGTGTCTGAAGGGGTCCTAGCACCCCTTACGACACACTTAAGTATTCAAATGTGTGAAAAGTGGTCATGGGGACTCCCTAGGGGTCCTAGTATGCCTTATCATGTGTTAGAAACCCTAGGTACTCCCCATGAACCCTTTTGACACATTTGAATGCTCAAGTGTGTCTTAAGGGGTCCTAGGAGCCCTTTGGACACACTTGAGCATTCAAATATGTCAAAAGGGGTAATGGGGACTCCATAGGGATCCTACTACACCTTATCATGTGTTAGGACCCCTAGGAAGTCCCCATGACCCCTTTTGACACATTGAAATGCTCAAGTGTGTCTTAAGGGGTCCTAGGAACCCTTCGAACATACTTCAGCATTGAAATGTGTTAAAAGGGGTCATGGGGACTTCCTAGGGGTCCTAGTATGCCTTATCACCCGTTAGGACCCCTAGGAAGTCCCCGTGACCCATTTTGACACATTTGAATGCTCAAGTGTGTCTTAAGGGGTGCTAGGATGCCTTCGAACACACTTGAGCATTGAAATGTGTCAAAAGGGATCATGGGGACTTCTTAGGGGTCCTAACACATGATAAGGTGTACTAGGACCCCTAGGGAGTCCCCATGACCCCATTTGACACATTTCAATGCTCAAGTGTGTCCGAAAGGTACTAGGACCCCTAGGGAGTCCCCATGACCCCATTTGACACATTTCAATGCTTAAGTGTGTCCGAAGGGGTCCATCAGACACACTTGAGCATTGAAATGTGTCAAATGGGGTCATGGGGACTCCCTAGGGGTCCTAGTATGCCTTATCATGCGTTAGGACCCCTAGGAAGTCCCCATGACCCCTTTTGACACATTGGAATGCTCAAGTGTCTCTTAAGGGGTCCTAGGACCCCTTCAGACACACTTGAGCATTTAAATATGTCCAAAGGGGTCATGGGAACTCCCTAGGGGTCCTAGTATGCCTTATCATGTGTTAGGACCCCTAGGAAGTCCCCATGACCCCTTTTGACACTTTGGAAGACTCAAGTGTGTCTTAAGGGGTCCTAGGACCCCTTCGGACACACTTAAGTGCTGAAATGTGTCGAAAGGGGTCCTAGGACCCCTACGGACACACTTAAGCATTGAAATGTGTCAAAAGGGGTCATGGAGACTTCCTAGGGGTCCTAGTATGCCTTATCACGTGTTAGAACCTCTAGGAAGTCCCCATGCCTCCTTTTGACACATTTGAATGCTCAAGTGTGTCTTAAGGGGTCCTAGGACCCCTTCGAACACACTTGAGCATTCAAATGCATCAAATGGGGCCATGGATGACCCCTTTTGACACAGTTGAATGCTCAAGTGTCTCTTAAGGGGTCCTAGGACCCCTTCGGACAAGCTTGCACATTCAAATGTTTTAAAAGGGGTCATGGGGACTTCCTAGGGGTCCTAACGTATGATAAGACATACTAGGACCCCTAGGGAGTCCCTATGAACCCTTTTGACACATTTGAAGGCTCAAGTGTGTCTTAAGGGGTCCTAGGACCCCTTGGGACACAATTGAACATTAAAATGTGTCAAAAGGGGTCATGGGACACAATTGAGCATTGAAATATGTCAAAAGGAGTCATGGGGACTCCCTAAGGGTCCTACTACCCCTTATCACATCTTAGGACCCCTAGGAAGTCCCCATGACCCCTTTTGAAAAATTTGAATGCTCCAGTGTGTCTGAAGGGGTCCTAGGACCCCTTAAGATACACTTGAGCATTCAAATGTGTAAAAAGGGGTCATGGGGACTCCCTAGGGGTCCTAATGCATGATAACACGTAATAGGACCTCTAGGGAGTCCACATGACACCTTCTGGCATATTTCAATGCTGAACTATTTTCGAAGGGGTCCTAAGACCCCTTAAGACACACTTGACCATTCCAATGTGTCAAAAGGGGTCATGGGGACTGCCTAGGGGTCCTAATATGTGATAAGGTGTATTAGGACCCCTAGGGAGTCCCCATGACCCCTTTTGACACATTTCAATGCTCAAGTGCATCCGAAGGGGTTTTTGGACCCCTTAAGACACACTTGAGCATTGAAATGTGTCAAAAGGGGTCATGGGGACTTCCAAGGGGTCCTAGAGTGCCTTATCACATGTTAGGACCCCTAGGAAGTCCCCATGACCCCTTTTGACACATTTTAATGCTCAAGTGTGTCTAACGGGTCCTAGGATGCCTTTGGACAGACTTGAGCATTCAAATGTGTCAAAAGGGGTCATGGGGACTTCCTAGGGGTCCTAACGCATTATAAGGCATACTAGGACCCCTAGGGAGTCCCCATGACCCCTTTTGACACATTGGAATGCTCAAGTGTGTCTTAAGGGGTCCTAGGACCCCTTCGGACACACTTGAGTGTTGAAATGTGTCAAAAGGGGTCATGGGGACTCCCTAGAGGTCCTAGAACACCTTATCATGTGTTAGGACCCCTAGGAAGTCCCCATGACCCCTTTTTGACACATTGGAACACTCAACTATGTCTAAAGGGGTCCTATGACCCCTTAAGACACACTTGAGCATTCCAATGTGTCAAAAGGGGTCATGGGGACTTCCTAGGGGTCCTATTATGCCTTATCACGCATTAGGACCCCTAGGAAGTCCCCATGACCTCTTTTGACATAGTTGAATGCTCAAGTGTGTCTTAAGGGATCCTAGGATGCCTTCGGACACACTTGAGCATTCAAATATGTCAAAAGGGGTCATGGGGACTTCCTAGGGTTCCTAACATGTGATAAGGCATACTACAACCCCTAGGGAGTCCCCATGATCCCTTTTGACACATTGGAATGCTCAAGTGTGTCTTAAGGGGTTCTAAGACCCCTTCGGGCACACTTGAGCATTGAAATGTGTCAAAAGGGGTCATGGGGGCTTCATAGGGGTCATAGTACACCTTATCACGTGCTAGGACCCCTAGGAAGTCCCCATGACCCCTTTTGACACATTGGAATGCTCAAGTGTGTCTTAAGGGGTCCTAGGACCCCTTCGGACACACTTGAGTGTTGAAATGTGTTAGAAGGGGTCACGGGGTCTTCCTAGGGGTCCTAGTATGCCTTATCACGTGTTAGGACCCTAGGAAGTCCCCATGACCCCTTTTGACACATTTGAATGCTCAAGTGTGTCTTAAGTGGACCTAGGATGCCTGCAGACACACTTGAGCATTCAAATGTGTCAAAAGGGGTCATGGGGACTTCCTAGGGGTCCTAACATGTGATAAGGTGTACTAGGACCCCTAGGGAGTCCCCATGACCCCTTTTGAAACATTTCAATGCTCAAGTGTGTTCGAAGGGGTCCTAGGACCCCTTAAGACACACTTGAGCATTCAAATGTGTCAAAAGGGGTCATGGGGACTTCCTAGGGGTCCTAACATGTGATAAGGCATACTAGGACCCTTGGTGAGTCCCCATGACCCCTTAGGACACACTTGAGCATTGAAATGTTGGCTTCCTCTGCTAAGGCATGAAGAACTTCATTAATGTATGCTCTAGGAGGAAGATTATAATTTCCATATTTCTGCAAGAGATTCTCCAAAATTTGTATACAAAGGCATCCTACAGTAAAAAATGAAAATTTTCCCATAGAAAATCCACAATTTGTATACAAAAGCATCATACAAGAAAAATGACAAAAAAATAATAGCTAAAAGGTAAAATTTATCATTAACACCGATAGTACCAAGGTCATATCCGCTATCAAATCCTAGCCTATGATGTGCACAATGAGCAAACCAAGTGAAATGAAAGGGAAGGGATCGATCAAATAGCGAAGGTGCATCTTAAGGGGTACATTTCAATGCTCAATTGTGTCCGAAGGGGTCCTAAGACCCCTTAAGACACACTTGAGCTTTCAAATGTGTCAAAAGGGGTCATGGGGACTTCCTAGGGGTCCTAACATGTGATAAGGCATACTAGGACCCCTGGGGAGTCCCCATGACCCCTTAGGACACACTTGAGCATTGAAATGTCAGCTTCCTCTGCTAAGGCATGAAGAACTTCATTAATGTATGCTCTATGAGGAAGATTATAATTTCCATATTTCTGCAAGAGATTCTCCAAAATTTGTATACAAAGGCATCCTATAGTAAAAAATGAAAAGTTTCCCACAGAATATCCACAATTTGTATACAAAAGCATCATACATGAAAAATGACAAAAAAATAATAGCTAAAAGGTGAAATTTATCATTAACACCGGTAGTACCAAGGTCATATCCGCTATCAAATCCTGGCCTATGATGTGCAAAATGATCAAACCAAGTGAAATGAAAGGGAAGGGATCGATCAAATAGCGAAGGTGCATCTTAAGGGGTACATTTCAACACTCAAGTGTGTCCAAAAAGGTCCTATGATCCCTTAAGACACACTTGAGTGTTCAAATGTGTCAAAAGGGGTCATGGGGACTTCCTAGGGGTCCTAACATGTGATAAGGCGTACTGGGACCCCTAGGGAGTACCCATGACCCCTTAGGACACACTTGAGCATTGAAATGTCAGCTTCCTCTACTAAGGCACGAAGAAATTCATTAATGTATGCTCTAGGAAGAAGATTATAATTTCCATATTTCTACAAGAGATTCTCCAAAATTTGTATACAAAGGCATCCTAAAGTAAACATGAAAATTTTTCCACAGAATATCCACAATTCATATACAAAAGCATCATACAAGAAAAATGACAAAAAAATAATAGCTAAAAGGTAAAATTTATCATTAACGCCAGTAGTACCAAGGTCATATTCACTGTCAAATCCTGGCCTATGATGTGCAAAATGGGAAAACCAAGTGAAATTAAAGGGAAGGGATCGATCAAATAGAGAAGGTGCATCTTAAGGCATACTATGACCCCTAGGAAGTCCCCATGACCCCTTTTGACACATTTCAATGCTCAAGTGTGTTTGAAGGGGTCCTTGGACCCCTTCGAACACACTTGAGCATTGAAATGTGTCAAAAGGGGTCATGGGGACTTCCTAGGGGTCATAACACGTAATAAGGCATACTAGGACCCCTAGGGAGACCCCATGACCCCTTTTGACACATTTCAATGCTAAAGTGTATTCGAAGGGGTCCTAGGACCCCTTAAGACACACTTGAGTGTTCCAATGTGTCAAAAGGGGTCACAGGGACTTCCTAGGGGTCCTAGTATACCTTATCATGCGTTAGGACCCCTAGGAAGTCCCCATGACCCCTTTTGACCCATTTTTTGTCATTAAATAGAAAGTTCATTTTCCCAATCCGCCTAGGGCATCATATAACTTTCACAATACATAACCAAATGAAACAAAACCAATTCCAAAATAATTTCTACTAATTATAGTTTCCAAATATTTAATCCTTTTATTTTTCCAATCTATAAATCATTATACCATCACAACTCTTTGCCTACAACTCCATTGAAGAGGGTTTAAAACCAATCTTCATTAAAAATGTCATAGATTACACAAATCATCATAAAATTGAAACAAACCAAAAGGAAATGAAATATTACTCAAATATATTTTGAATGAATATAATTACAATTCTTAACTCTTCTATATGTGTTTTTACCATGCATTTCAATATGACTTTTCTCAGAAATCCTGAATCTGCAAATACTATCTTTCACCAAAAACCTCATAACTTCCTCCAAAGTTAATAAAAATTGATCAAACCAAAAGAATAAGAAAGAGGATTCATTATAATATCTAACCATTATAAATATATAGGTTTTATAGGCTGTACATGGCCATACAAGGCCTGGAAATAGCAACTTAACAAAAAACCACCAATCAAAATGAGAGATTCAAACTCACTCAATTGCTTCAAACTGTTCTCCCCTTTCTCTATTCTCTCCACTATGATTTGGTTCAAGAAATACATCATATTTATACATATTTAGGTAGTTATAAACCACCCAACTACCCTTATGACCTTTCATCTTCCTTTTGACAACTTTTAATGCCTTTTTGCATTGTTTCATGCTTTACAACTTTTATGCATTTTGACAACTTTTATGACACTTAATAAAAATGACTCCACACTTTGTAAAAACACCCTATACATGTCCAAATAACCTATTTAAGACCTTTTACATGATTTTTATCCCTTTCATGGCTTTTTATACAAATTTGACCTTTTGACCAATCTAGGTCTTGAATGACAACTTCACAATTTTATTGCCCTTAGGCATTACAATTGATTCCATTACATGGAATACCACATCCAAACATATGGATTTGCATTAAATAATTAAAATATCCTTATGTCTAGGTGCTCTTGCACCAAGAGCACTTGCAAGAAGAGAAAGACTTGATGATCCGCTTCAAATTGATACATGGGCTTATGGTGGGAGACTTCCATGTTTCGATAAGAAGCTAACAAATGTTGTCAAGGATGAAATTCAACAATTTTGGGATGCTAACTCAAGAGTTTCACCAAATGTGAAGGATGTCTTGAAGTTGAGAGTTGGCAATTGAGACCGCACTCCACATCCTAAACATTATGTGGAGGTAAGTCAAACAATGTTGTATAAAAAAATTTGTGAGACACATCCAACATTGAAAATATCACAAAGGTCTTTTGAATCCATGAAGCCATTTTATTGTGTACCCCTTAAGATTCAGAATACATGTTGCAAATATCATGTTGAGTTTTCAATGCATCATGAATTATTATGATCCATTCATTCTACTTTGCATACTAATGAAATGCTAGAGGTTTGTGGTGCAAGTGGTCTTCCCAAATCATCAAGAGACTTGCTAGATCAATTTTTATGTCATAGAGATGATGGTTGTTTATTTTATAAAAAAGATTGCTTAAATGCCAAGTGCTCAGAATGTGGTGGCTTGTCCAAGTTTAGAACATGTTTTCATGAGGGTTTGGAACACAATTTTGGAAAGACACTCATCCAAAAAAAGGTATATGAAATGGTGAAATATACATTGAAGAGTGGAGGTGAAGGCTCTAGATGTGAGTTAGTTGTAAAAGAATACAATGTTGCTAATTTTATCTCAGATTTCAAGACAAAACCTTTTTACAAGTATGCAAGGCATAGTCATAGGTCTCAATGGTTGGATCAACAATTCAAGACATGTAAGGACACTTTCCCCATTGGAACTATTATATCCATTGTAGACTTTGCGGAGAACTATACATTGCAGCCCCAAAATGAGACTCAAGCTCAATATTACAATTCCATTCAGGTTGCTATTTTTGTACACATCACATATAGACATTCCCTTAATAGCACAAAAGATGAGTGAAAGATAGTCAGAGAGTACCATTTTTATATGAGTGACGACAGGTCTCACTCTCATGATTTTGTTCAACATTATTTCCAGAACTATTTTGACTTCTTGCAGGAAAATGGTATTGATATGGATAGGCATCTCATTTGGTCGGATAATTGCACCAGTCAATTTAAGAATGCCAGAATGTTTTATTGGCTTTTTAGAATGCATGTGGAGAGAGGTGTACCTCATATTTGGAGTTTTTTTGAGTCAAGGCATGGGAAAGGGGAGCATGACAGAGCAGGTGTGTGTGTGAAGAGAGCTCTAGTTAAGGAGCAATTGAGGATTTCAAGTGTTGTACTTCTTGATGCTCATTCTATTTTTGATTGGTGTACTTTAGCATTTTCACAGGGGGGGACTCTTGATTCTATAGTGCATAGATTATTTTGGTTGGTTGAGGAGGGAACTATAGGAGATAGATTGGATTGTCAAACAGTGAAAGACTCTTCAAAAATGCATTCATTCTGAAGCTCCAATAGTAGTACATGGACCATTTGGACATGAGAGTTGGATCATTTTTGCCCCATGTGTTTTCAGTATGATTGGGATCATTGCAAGTCAAGTGAGTGGGTGGATACATGGGTTCCATAGTATCTAACTCCTTTATCTTTGACACTCTCTATAAGAAATGATGACATGGACACTTTAGTTGACTATAACCATCTTTCATATCTTCTGAAGCCAGGGAATGTTTTTGCATTGGTTGCACTACAGGGGAATGATGAGAGGTCAAATTATTGGTTAGCACGTTGTGTACAAGATAAACAGAAGCTTGTACAACCGATGACAAATGGTGATGGGTTCACATATCCTACTAGTTCAGTTGTTGTTGCGGGAACATGGCTGTGAACATACATGATTAGAAAGAATGGAATTCTCGCATTTGAAGACTATGAGAAGCACAAAACTATTCTCATGTAATCACACCTTGTCATAGCAACAAATGTTAAGTTGTCAAAGCATCAAGGAAGACCAAAGACAAAAGAACTTTGGACTATTAGTACTGCTGATCATGAAGCACTATTGGAGACCCTGAAGCAAAGAGATGATCCTTCAGGAACACTTGACTAGGTAATAAGTTAACTTAGTGCATTATTTTCTAAGTTCGTTAAGCTTAATTTCAATACATTAATTTCACCTTTCTTAGATTCTATTTTGAGTCAATAAAGTTGGTTTTGTATGTGGATTGTAACTTGTGCAGGAGCACCTATGAAGACGCCTATGGTCACCATGGATCTAATCAGAGATATAAAGACAAAAGGATCCGTAATGGTTAATTGAGATCTTTTGAAGCCTATAATGGCAATTTGTAACAATCAATTTGATTTAAAAGTTAAATATCCTAAAACTCTTGATAAGGACTTATGACCAAAATCATGTATGGGTGGCCAATAGTGCCAAGAAGGGATCTTACATGTCATTTACTTATGTCCTTTGCATGGTTTGAATTCTTACATGTTTGATTATTGTTTATAATGCTTTAAGGATATTATTTTTTATCATTTCAAACAATCTATAAAAGTTAAACCTCAAACATAATAAGCTTCACAGTTCAAATTTCACAAGCTTAATCATGATTAGTTTCACAGTTCAAATTTCAAACATACCACTAACAGTTAGTTGAAAGCAGCTCAGCAGCGTATCTTTCAAACCGTCTGACTTGGCAGCTAACTGTTTGCTCCATCGGCTTCAGTTGGTCGAGTAAATGCCAGTGACAAGCCCATTCCACCCACAGAGTCCTGGGAACACTCACGACCATGCTCAACCCAAGTGACCCCAAGGTGCACTAAGAATGATTGGGCAGCAATCTTCTAGGGCTCATATCTCAGAGCTTGTGAGAGGTATCAACAAACCGTTAGGTGCTACAAGATCATGTTTCCAAAGTCTAAAATAACCTCTCTTAGTTTTGGGTGATTCAACTTCGTTTGCATTTGGAAAGGCGATCTCAGTTGATGCCAAAACTTGCAATGAGGGTTAGTTGAAAGCGGCTCAGCAATGTATCTTTCAAACCATCTGACTTGACATCAAATCGTCTACTCTATCAGCTCCAGTTGGCTGAGTAAACACTAGTGACAACCCCGTTCCACCCACGGAGTCACTAGAATGCTCGCGACCATGCTCGACCCAAGTGACCCCAAGGTGCACTAAGCACGATTGGGCAGCGATCTTCCGTGGCTTGTATCTTGGAGCTCGTGAGAGGTATTGACAATTTGTTAGGGGCTGCATGATCATGTTTTTGAGTTCTATAATAACCTCTCTTAGTTTTGGGTGATTCTACTTCATTTGCATTTGGCAAGATGATCTCAATCAATGCCAAAACTTGCAATGATGGTTAGTTGAAAGCGGCTCAGCAATATATCTTTCAAACCATCTGACCTAGCATCAAACCATCTACTCCATTGGCTTTGTTTAGCTGGATAAACACTAGTGACAACCCCATTCCACCCACAGAGTCACCGGAATGCTCACGACCATGCTCGACCCAAGTGACCCCAAGGTGCACTAAGCACGATTGGGCAGCGATCTTCCGTGGCTCGTATCTTGGAGCTTGTGAGAGGTATTGAAAAACCATTACATGCTAGAAGATCATGTTTTTGAGGTCTACAATAACCTCTCTCAGTTTTGGGTGATTTGACTTTGTTTGCATTTGGCAAGGTTATCTCAGTCGATGCCAAAACTTGCAGTGAGGGGCAATTGAAAGTGGCTCAGCAGCTTATCATTCAAACCGTCCAACCTAGCATTGAACCATCTGCTCCATCAGCTCCAGTTGCCCAGGTAAACACCAATGACAACCCCATTCCACCCACGGAGTCACCGGAATGCTCGCGACCACGCTTGACCCAAGTGACCCCAAGGTGCACTAAGCCACTATTACATTTGGGGTCAAATTCCGACGGCCATTTTTTGGATTTGCAACACTAATTTGTCGACATTTCGATAGATGGGTCCGTCACCATTTTTGCGTAGGAAATTGTGACAAAAGACGTATCCATTGGTTTACCGACACCATATCACGTCGAAAACTTGCATTTCAACAACAACTTCGTTATGGCATTTTCTACGGTTCATCCATCAAAATTCTAACACAATGACCTATTAACTATCGAAAACATATCCTTTCTGACATTATAACTATTGGAATAGCAACAGTTTCCACTTAATTCTGACAGATATACCTGTCGGTGATATGGCATTGATGTCGAAGGTTCTGTCAAAAAATTTCTATTTGCGACACTTAAAATGTCGAAGGAGCGATAGTGCTTCATTATTTCTCTGACAGGTTCCCTATCAAACATATAACATTACTATCAGAACTATTGTCGTAAATTAGTTTTCTCCAACATTTTATCTATCGAATGCGTAGCACTTCTGTCAGAATTAATGATTAAGTGTTGAAAAACTGACAAATATGCACATTAAAGATAAAACAGCTCAAGAGACCATCATAGGTTCTCTCTTTCTTCGGTCTATATTATTGACATAATGTTTTACCTTTCATTAGCTCATCAAATCTAGGGATTTGGAAGAATTTAATAGAATATTTTCATGACAACGTATATTATTTAAGTTGATGTTGCATGAATTTATCTACTTAGTGCACTTGTAGACTATGAGGATGGCGATAAAGAAGCATGGCCAGCACTTGTAGACTATGAGGACAGCGATAAAGAAGCATGGCTATCCATGGCCATGCTTCTTTATCACCATCCTCATAGTCTACAAGTGCGCAAAGTAGATAAATTCATGCAACGTACACTTAAATAATATACGTTGTCATGAAAATATTCTATTAAATTATTTCAAATCCCCAGATTTGATGAGATAATGAAAGGTAAAACATTCTATCAATAATATAGACCGAAGAAAGAGAGAACCTATGATGGTCTCTTGAGCTATTTTATCTTTAATCCTAGCTATTGTCCTAGCTACCTGTCGATCGTCGAGAATAATCACCGCCTTGCATTTATGTACACTACACAAATTGATCCCAGTCTCACAAAAACATTTTACACTTGTACATCTCATCAATACTAGAGGCCTAAAGTAATTTTATACGATCACTAGCACATTTTGTGCATGGATGAGAAACAGTAGCCAAAGTTTCTAGATAACCATTTTTGAGAAGAGGAATGAGTGTAGGCCAAAGAAGGGATAATTCCACAACAAAAAGGAAGACATCTTTTTAGCCTGGGTCTAGATCCTACCCCAATTGTCGAAGGATCCAGGGCCAGTCTAGAAAGATGTCTTCCCATTCTGTTTGCAACATTGTGTCCATCCATGATCTTAGGAATATCATCATCTTTCTACTCTTCATTTTCCAAAATATATCACTTCTTCAAGCTTGCAGAGTAATCTTATTAATAAAAGAACTCTTGCCAACATTAGGGTACCCACAGATTAAAATAGTTGATGTTATTGGTGCTTGTGCTCAAGGATATCGATTCACTATTTTGAAACGGCCAAATCATTTTTATTTCATTTGTAGAGAAAAGGAGTGGGAGAAAATGAGCAGGTGAAATTTGATCAAGCGCGAGAGAAGGCATTGCATTTTATTTGATCATGAATGCTCTCTGAAATGACCAATCATGTTTTCTATTCAATTTTTTTGGTGTTTTTTTTCCGATATTCTGTAAATAAAAATCATGGCGGCAGCCACTTAGCCATCTTTTTGATATTCCAGGTATTTTACAAAGATATAGGTATGTGGATTTATCATTCAGTTGCTTGCAGTTATTGGTCAAATGCAAATATTTTGTCAAGTTGAAAGGGAAAGATATTAGTTTGGTGTTTTCGATTTATGTTAAAAGTTGATTTGGTAAAATCCTCAAAAAACACACTACATATTCTAAAATGTAAAGAATTTGAATGTTAAATGTAAGATATATATCTCATCCATAGTAATCAAAAGAAAGGACATGAAACTTATAAGGAGATTTACCAATCCAAAAATATAAGCCAATAGGAAACATGATTGGTACCTTATGAATTGGTTTTTGAGGTGCACAATCTTCATCAATCTCCTGAGAACAAGACCCCTCCTCACAAAAAATGCATTTAACGGATTAAACAAATCTACAAAACTTAACCAATGGCATGTTTAGAACAAAGAAATAGATTGATAATAATATGCTGAAAATTCTATTATGTTTAATACACGCAAAAGGACCAGTCCCAACAATTCTTAAACATACTTTATCTGATATGATAATAACATGCTAATTAAACTAATAAAGGTGCTATATGCATTTAATCTACCAATTACTAATTACACAAAAAACAAATTACAAAACTGAACCAATGACATGTTCTTTGTGTGGTACAAGGAAGACTTGGCTATGAAAAAAAAAAGTGAAACGGCCTCATCATTTTTATTTCAATTGGATAGAGGAGTGAAAGCTGAGTGTGAGAGAAGGTATGTGATTTCTTCATCTTTCAAGCATCTGGCATCATATTCGACTGCAAATTTCAAATGCATTACATTTTATTTGATCACGAATGCTCTCTGAAATGACCGCATTCTACTGGTGTCATGCCCTAGCCTGTGCTTTATCTCCATTATTTGATATTATTGGTGCTTGTGCTCAAGGATATCAATTCACTATTTTCAAATGTTTGGATCATTTAGACAGTTACATTTCCTGACTGTTCCTCTAGTACACAGTTAGGAAATGTAACTGTCTAATGATTATATGTAATGTTGAATGGATTAAATGCTTTATTCTTGGTAGAAGTGAATGGAAGGAATAGTGTTGGTGTTAGGTTTCATCTATTATTGAATTCAATGGTTTCCAAGATGTGTTGAGGAGTTTTCTCCCTGTTTAATGTTAACTGTTCCTGCACAATCCACTCATACAACAGTGAAGTTACAAAACTGAACCAATGGCATGTTTACAACAAAGAAATAGAATGATAATAATATGCTAAAAATTCTATTCTGTTTAATACACGCCAAAGGACCACATTCTAAATTTTTGTCACTGAAATGACTGCATTCTACTAGTGTCGTGCCCTAGCGCATGCTTTAACTCCATTATTTGATGTTATCAGTGCTTGTGATCAAGGATATCCATTTTTTTGAAATGTTGACTATGGTTATCAAATGGACAGCCCATGAGCTTCTAGCTAGGCACCATTTTTATTGATAGCTTAGGGCATCAAATGTATTGTATCATTGATAGTTGATACTTTGTTAAAAGGAAATAGGACAAAGAATGATTTTTATTTAGTTTCTCTATTTTGATCCCTAAGTGGCTTACAACCCTAGAGAAGTATATGCAGATTTACAGATGTAGTTGAGGATACATAACGGCCGATAATTCACAATAAATCCATGCATCCAATTTGAATAAAAATTAATATAAAGAACTAGGGTCCTCTAATGGCCCAATCATCCGGACCTTGACTGACCCCTCAACCAGTGACCCTTCAAAATTGGGTTATCATGCAATTAATGAGTGATCCTTCATTCTCTTGGTGAGCTTCTAGATAGGTGCCATTTGTATATTTGATAGCTTAGGGCATCAAATGTATATTGTATCATTGATAGTTGAGACTTTGTTAAAATGAAATACGACAAAGAACGATTTTGATTTAGTTTCTCTATTTTGATCTCTAAGTGGCTTACAGTCATAGAGAAGTATATGTAGATTTACAGATGCAGTTGCAGGATACATAACAGCAGATAATTCACAAGAAATCCATGCATCCAATTTGGCTAGCAATTACTACAAAGAAATAGGGTCCTCCAATGGCCCAATCATCGGGGCCTTGATTGTCCCCTCAACCAGTGACCCTTCAAAATTGGGTTATCATGCAATCAATGAGTGATCCTTCATTCTCCTAGTCTGCCCTCCAACCAAACATATTGGAAATACACAATACAATGATAACAAGTCTTTCACAATCCCCCTTCCCTCAAGGAACACTATCAAGCATCCCTTCCACATAGCATTTCACTATTTTATGAGTGGATTGTGTAGGAACAATTAACACTAAACAAGGAGAAAACTCCTCAACACATCTTGGAAACCATTGAATTCAATAATAAATGAAACCTAACACCAACACTATTCCTTCCATAGTTGCAAGATACATAGCAATCGATAATTCACAAGAAATCCATGCATCAAATTTTTATAAGGATATCCTACTAATCAATAGGAATTTTCTTGAGATGACCAATGATTATGAATTTTGATGGCAATGTGCTAGTTCAAAAGGATAATATAAATCTGAAATAATTTTATCTAATTTTCTCAAACTATAAATGTGGTTAAAGGGAAAATATTATGGCCCCTACACTGTGGTTGTTAGCCTAATTAAGACAAGCCTATCTTTGCATATAATAAGAGGCCAACATTAAACAAACATCCAGAGGTTAGGGGGTTTTTCCCTATCCATAATTTATTATTTAAGTGCTAAGTGATGATGGGTATATCGTGTAATTCATACCTAGTGTGTCTCTTTCTTTCTCTCCACATTTCACATTAGGAGTATATGTTATAAAATACTAATGAAATCAACTATAGGTCAAATCTAATCAAAATTGCAATATAAAGATTAAAATAGATCTTGAAGAAATATGGGAACCATTTTTTACAGATATTGTACAAATGAAGAGAATACTCCAAAGAGGAAATGCTTCAATGTGGAACAATTGAAGGACAATATTTTACTTATATATGCACATTTGCAATGTTTTTGATATATTTCTGAGATAACAAAACTATAGAAAGAATAGCATATAGAAGAAAGTAAAGAATAATGATCATACTTTGAGATATTGTGGAAAATTAAACGAAAGAATGCTTGATGGGGTTATCATGCAATTAGTGAGTGATCCTTCATTCTCCCGGTCTGCCCTACATCCAAACATATTGGAAATACACAATACAATGATAACAAGTCTTTCAAAATCCCCCTTCCCTCAAGGAACACTATCAACCATCCCTTCCACATAGCATTTCACTGTTGTATGAGTGGATTGTGCAGGAACAATTAACATTAAACAAGGAGCAAACTCCTCCACACATCTTTGTTGTAAACATGCCATTGGTTCAGTTTTGTAAATTTGTTTTTTTGTGTTAAATGCATTTAAATGGAACATTAAGCATAGTAATAATATGCTTGGCCTATTAGTAATTGCAGATTAAATGCCCATAAGACCTTTATCAGTTTAGCATATTATTATAAGATACTAAAGAAGACCTGCTATTTGTTAGAGAAATATTCACTGTCCCCCACAATGAAGACAATGAAGATTGACCTCCTACCCCACAACAAAGAACATTTTAATAAGAATAAGATAGTGCCAAGAAACATTTTCACAAATATGAAATGTGAGGAAAAGTAATAACATTAACAATGCCAAGATTCACAGCATTAAATTTCACCTACGGATGAGTTTTTGTAGTGGGTTGCCTAGCATAAAAAATATGTGGAGTTGCATTTGAGCTGTAACTAAGAGTATCATGTAGAACAAACCCTAAACTTTGAAAGCGTTCTCCAACTTGGCAATTCAAAATTCAATCTAGGCAAGCATCAGTAAGTGAAATAAATTATCGACATCAACATCAACATCGTCATAATCATTAGACATAAATTATAGACATCAACATCAACATAATCATAATCATTTGGAGGGTATTCATTTTGGTCCTTGGATAGCACTATGTTTCTTGAAAGTTCTTGTGATGCTTCTAAACTTTAAAAACATATTTTATGGCTTAATGATAATATAGATTAGTATTTTGTTTTCTAATGGAATGTTGTTGATCATTCATGGTCTTGAAGAAACTTTTGATTTTTTTGATTCTTGAGTCTTGACATTGTTTCTCAATATGATATAGACTAACCACAAGATGGTTTAGTTGGTCCTCTCTTTCTATTTAATCATTTGTCTTCTTCATGGTGTAAGTGTCAATATGTTATAATCCAACATGAAGTGTGGTTCAAATGAAGTTGAACCAAATGTTGACCATGATGGCTATGATCATGATGAAGATAAATATGAATATTAAATCTAAAATATGGCTTGTAATTTGAATTTTCATTGTGAATGAAGAAACTATAGATTCAAGTTGACTCATTCTATGTTGTAGTATATTTGTTCCCTAGATCTACCATATTATATATGTGTAGCCTGTAAGGGACATCTTCTGCTCATCCATGTATCATAGCTCGGTGAGAGTTCTTAGGAGAAAGACAAGATGCTAGTGGGAGATGGAGAAACCAATATCAGAACACCACTTTAAGCCTTGCAATGTTGAGAGTGGGATAAAAGCTACACTTGAGACCCTATATAAGGAACAAACTTATTGAGCTTCACTTTGTTTCAAGAATAGTTTTATATTCTGTACTAAATAGGGCCAACCACGTGAAGGTGGAAGCTCATTTGCCACCCCCCCCCCCAACATCACTCTAAATTCCCCGTTAACATCTAAAATTTATTCATTATTTTGTCCATTAATAAAATGTAACATTCATCAATTATCACACGATAACATTCATTCACACATTAATAAAATGTGACATTCATTAATTATCACATGATAACATTCATTAACACATTATAAAATTTATGAACATTCACTACCACATAATTCAATTCATTGGCATATAAAAATCAGTCATTATCAATTAAGGTGCATAGATGACAATCATTTATTTTTTTTCTTTTGATTTCTAGTTTTTAAGATATAATTGTAAGATGAGTATCGATATCATCATCATGATCATCTACCCTCTCATTAGATCTCAATGCATGCCTAGTTCTTTGTTGATGCAAAGGGGGGTCATCTACAATAACATATAAAAGGGTTAAATTAAAAACATTTTAAACATTTTAAATTATTTCAGTACTTTACAGGCCATAATCGTATAGCTCTTTACCTAATCTAGTCACATCATCAACATCGAGGTTAGTTTGTCGATCCATGAGACTGTGTGGGATGCTCGTGAAAGGAATCTGGGTACCTACATATGTAATTCAATTATCTAATGTTAGCTAAAAAACTCATGATACATATACTCAAAACCACATAGTAAGTACATTAAAAACCATAAGCATCCCATAGTAAGTACATCACGAATTACTTAGATTAAGCATTGATTGCATAACTACACATTTCTATCAAGAAATCAATATTAAATAGATTAAGCAATGATCACGTAACTGTACATTTCATTCATGTCATTCATCTTCTTCTTCATCCAACTAAGCACCATGATCATCGTTGACATCGACATCATCACCACCACCGTCATTGTCTTCATCTTCGCCATCATCATCATCATTGGCATCATCATCATCATCATCATCATCATCATCATCATCATCATCATCATCATCATCATCATCATCAGTAGCATCATTAGTAGCATCATCAGTAGCATCATCATCATCATCATCTTCTTCTTCTTCTTCAAGAAAAGTTGCATTAGGAACATCATCGACTAATAGTTGTTCATGATCATCATCTACATCATCTTCTAGTTGTTCTCAATCTTCTTCCATCGCATTATACCTCATCGGCCTTCCTCTTGGATCATGTCTAACAACAAATGACCAACCTGATTTATGCGGAACCTCTGAGTAAAATACCTGCTCACATTGGCTTGGAAGAATAGAGGGTTCATCCCCAACTGGCTCAAACCACCTTGTATTAATCATTGGAAATCCATTGTCATGTTTAATAATAGTTCTATCAGGATCATTTTGATTAAGTCATAGCCTATACCATCTAATGACAAAGAGAACTAATCTGAAGGAATTAAAGTCACACTCAAGTATATCATCCAAAATGTCATAGTATCAATTTTCGGACTCTCGAGGATGTAAGTCATTTCTAGATGAAATATTAGTCACCTGAAATACTACACTTATCCTAGAATCATAAATTTTCTTTATGTCATCTAAATTTTTGATGTGAAATTTATGACCATTACAAAACATAGCCTTGTGGTGTTTGACCTGCAAAAATATGTAAAACATGTATAAATTAATGCATCGAGAGTTCATAAACGTACGAGTGATTAACAAATTTATATGTACCTGAAAATCTTTTAAACCATGTGCTAAATCTATTTCCCTTTGGGTAACATTTAGATCTCTGTTACAATTAGCTTCATTAACCAATGAAGACACAACTTCCCATGTTAATGTGCGACCTAAATGATGACATTGTTCAATCCATTTCATCATCCAATCTTGATTGTTTGCAATATACAAATGTATTGCATACCACTCTCGAGCAGTTGTACAAAAAATAAATAGATGACTTACAACTGATTAATTTTGAAGATTAAGAATTAATTAATAGCTATAATAACATCTTATAATTTATTACCTCTCACTTTCCTCATTCTACCTTCCCCCACCAAGTACTCCCCTTCAAATTTTTTAATGGTGTCGAGATCCCAAATGTGATCTATATGGATCTTTGCTGCAAGCTTAGGAAGATATTCAGTAACATACACCATAGTCTAGTATACCATATATCCCTCCACCATAGAACCCTCAAGACGTGCTCTTTGCCGAACCAAAGCCTTCAAAAATTTCAAGTGCCTCTCAACCATCCACATTGACTGAGTGTGTACGGGTCCACACATTTCAATCTCCTCAACTTGGTGTATGAGGTAGCGTTCTTGTGAATTGAAAAAGGTTGAAGGTAGACATTTTTTCATTTCACACATTAGAAGAGGAATTCTTCTCTTCCAGTATTTTATATCTTCTCTATGGATTTCTTTAGATGACAACCACCTACAAGACATTCAAGACACAAAAATATATAAACATGTGACTTTACAATATATATATATATATATATATATATATATATATATATATATATATATACACACAACAAATTGAATAGATATCATTGCTTACCTCATGTATTTTCCAAGATCATATATCACTTGTTTGATGTTATTGTTGAAGTTCTCTAGGAAAGATAGGGGTAGCATGTACTGCAACAATTATAAAAATAATCATGTCATTCTTTTCTCATATAATACAATGAGAAGTACATGCAATTTACAAATATATTGTAAATATAAAAGAACATGACTTACCTTGATGAAGGTATGCCAATCGTGCATTTTCAACCCTGGCCCAAATTCACCTTTCTTTGATATGGTACTGCTTATGTTTGCAGCAAATCCTGTGGGAAATCAAATTTTTCGTATGACTTCTTTTATGGCATCACCTTGTTGTTCTGTTAATAACCAAGGAAGGGCACTTGTATTAATCCATTCTCCATTTCTATTTGATTCAATGAAATTTTTCATTGCATGATTGGATTCATGAATGTCGCTACAAATTTTGACAATTTTTTCTTTGTCACGCCTTCCATCCAATATCTTCCACAATGTCTTCATTACATTCTTTCCAATATGCATAGTATCAAACAAATGCACATCAAGCAGCTGCTCGTAATAGGGAAACCTACTAAATTATTTGGGATAACTCTTTAGTCCCTTTGGAAGGTGCTCAGTAGTGTTGCCTTGACGACATTCATGATCATCAATCACATAATCAGCAAACAAAACACAATAAAAATATACAAATTCCAAACATAAACCGTTAGGTAGAATGGTAGTACCTTGACGATTAATTCTATTATATTCCAACTTTCATAAGTGAGGTGTCATTCTCTATGGCTTAGATGTAGTCTCTTCTTTCCCATTGAAAAGATGTTTTTCGGTAATTCAATAGTTATGATTTTTGTGGAGAAAGTATCTATACTCATCAAACACTTGCTTTCCTAAACTTTTTGAATAATGAGATTTCATCTTTGGACCACAAACTGGACATGCAAATTTTCCCTTTGTTTGAAGACCTACAAGGTAATGATACAATTGGATTAAATATGTTAATTTTTATTTTTAGAATTATCATGTGCAACTTGAAATCACCATAACATACCAGAAAAATGTGTTAGCCCTGGGGCATCATGTATTGTCCATACAAGCATTGCATGAAATTGAAATGATTTGTCTCCTATTGGTCTAGAGATGTCATACATAGTGACACCTTTCCATAACTCCACCAACTCATCGATAAGAGGCTCAATATAAACATTCATATCTTTAACTTGGTATTTACCTGGTTGAATGAACAAGAACATTACATAATTATTGTGACCATTTTACTAAAAGATTTATAATTACATGCAGATAACTATTAAATGATCAAATACCTGGAACAATCATTGCCAACATAATGTGCTCCCTCTTTATTGACATCCATGGAGGAATGTTATTGTTGATGACAAAAATAGGCCAAACAATGCAAACAAATCTTAGCTCTCCAAATGGATTGACACCATCTGCTGCCATTGAATGCTTGAGATTTCAAGGTTCTTCGATAAAGTGTGGCCACTTTTCCTCTATGTCCTTAAATATAGAGCCATCCGCAGGCATTCGAATAATGTCATCTTGACTCCTATTGCGTGCATGGTAATCCATAAATTGTGCCAAGCTATTACACCTAAATAATCTTTACAAACATGGTATAATGGGGATGTAACGAAGAACCTTGTGAGGCACCTTTTTTGTTATTTGATCTATTTGATATCTACTCGTATGACATTCAGGGCATTCTGTTGAAAATTCATGTTCTTTATGATAAATAATATGATCATTGGGACAAGCATCTATTGCTTGATACTCTATTCCAATATCTTTCATTGTAGCACATAATTCTCAGTATGATCGAGGGAGAATATTCGATGGTGGTAACAAGAACTCACATATCAATTTGTAGAAAAAAATATATGTTGTTAATATTAACAATATTTATGGTACATGTTTCACTATTTAACTACTATAATGACATATATGACATACCATAGCATACGTGACATTGCTATGTTGGATAAACCATTCATAACCTTCAAGTTCAACAACAACAATATAGTAGAGAGAAGAGTTGTTTGGGAGCCTTCGTAAAGGGGCATGGCTACCTTCTCAAGTAGAGGTATATCATGGATGACATCAACATCATCCTGATCATCATCATCAGTTGTGCCAATACCAAATGTGTCATGAATCAATGTATTAGTACCATCATCTGGCGCATCATTGTCATCTTCCATGGGATCATAATCTTCAACTTCAATATTTGCACCTCCATGACCCTCCACTTTCAAAGCCATATTCTCAATATTCACACCTCCATGGTCCATATCACGTACTCCCCTAGGGAGGTCGACCTATATTAAAATTAACACAAATAAACCATGATAATGATCTCATCATTGGGTGTATTTCATATATATATTAATTGTTAAATAAATATAATGAAAAACTTACCAATTCATGATAATCAAAGCCTCCTTCAATGTGACCATTATCCCTACAATGTCTCTTAGTTTTTTTGATTAGCAATCTTCTAATATTTAAGCCCTTACAATTATTGCAGGGACAATAACATTTTCCATCGCCTTTTCTTTTCAAGTTCGACCACAATCTATTGATTGCATCCCCATTACCTTCTTCACTTGGATTGTCTGACATGATGTTTCTTCACTTAGATTATCTACAATCTAATTATATATAGAAATTGAAAACTTAGTTATGAAATGATGTTGTAGTATAGTATACCAAATTGAAACACTTCTATTATTGTAGTCTTCCACCTCAAACTCTTTCCTATTGTGGCAAGAAAGAAAGATATTCAAATAATATAGTAGTTTTTAAATCAAAATAAAATGGAGGCAAGTTGTTGATTGAGGGTGCAAGGAACAACACTCGTTAGTACTTTTATCGAATTGTAAATTTCAATTTTGAACCATTCTTTGAATATAGAACATGGATGTAATCTCAGAAAATAACAAAATGTAGACACGACAGATTACTTATTTTGTTATTCTATATTACTTACTATTTGAGTGCACGTTCCACCTGCAACTTGATCAAGTCTTGTTTGATGCTTCAATTTTGTGTTAACTGTCCTATAGAAGTACACAATTTTGTATTTTCCCAATATGTTATTCAAAAAATAACAATAGAATAAAATACTTGTTGAGAAAGATCATCATAGGAGTATCAAAAACTCGAGGTTTAAGGTAACACAACATTATAACTCTTACATTCAACCTTCAACTCATGCACCTAATAAAGGAGAAAAAATACATGAAATTGAAAAATTTAACTAATGAATTATGTTTTTCTTCTCATCTTAATCGGCCAAATTTATATGAGATTCTTAAAAAGGCCTCACTCTTAATTAGCCAAATCTTCCTTGTACCACACAAAAAAATTGTGTCATAACTATGTCTACTCCAACCTTAATTGTTTAAGAATTCATCATATCAAATAAAGCATGTTTAAGAATTGTTGGGACAAGTCCTTTGGCGTGTATTAAATAGAATAAAATTTTTAGCATATTATTATCGCTCTATTTCTTTGTTGTAAACATGCCATTGGTTTAGTTTTGTAAAAAAAAATTATGTTAGATGCATTTAAAATTATCTTCATTGTCTTCCGATTGTCTAAATTCTTCTTTATTTGTCAACCAATTAATACATGCTACTATATAAAGAAGACAATCAGAAGACAATGAAGATTTGTTTGACAAAAATGAATACACTAAACTAAACCAATGACATGTTTACAAAAATTATCATAACTTGCAAGCAAAACTAAAACAATGGCATGTTTATAACTCATTAAGAGTGAGGAATAGCTTGTGCAAGGGTGAAAGTAGTTTTGATCGTTTTGGTCGTGACTGTTCCTCTACACAGTCAGGAAATGTAACTCTCTAATGATTATATGTAATGTTGAATGGATTAAATGTTTTATTCTTGGTAGAAGTGAATGGAAGGAATAGTGTTGGTGTTAGGTTTCATTTATTATTGAATTCAATGGTTTCCAAGATGTGTTGAGGAGTTTTCTCCTTGTTTAATGTTAACTGTTCCTGTACAATCCACTCATACAACAGTGAAATGCTATGTGGAAGGGATGGTTGATATTGTTCCTTGAGGGAAGGGGGATTTTGAAAGACTTGTTATCATTGTATTGTGTATTTCCAATATGTTTGGATCCAGGGCAGACCGGGAGAATGAAGGATCACTCACCGATTGCATGATAACCCAGTTTTTAAGGGTCACTAGTTGAGGGGACAGTCAAGGTCCCAATGATTGGGCCATTGGAGGACCCTATTTCTTTGTATTAATTTCTATTCAAATTGGATGCATGGATTTCTTGTGAATTATCAGCTTCTATGTATCTTGTAACTGCATCCGTAAATCTACATATACTTCTCTACGGTTGTAAGCCACTTAGAGATCAAAATAGAGAAACTAAATCAAAATCGTTCTTTGTCCTATATAATTTTAACAAAGTCTCAACTATCAATGATACAATATACATTTGATGCCCTAAGCTATCAAATATACAAATGGCGCCTACCTAGAGGCTCAAAAGGAAAATGAAGGATCACTCACTGATTACATGATAACCTAGTTTTGAAGGGTCACTGGTTGAGGGGATAGTCAAGGTCTGAATGATTGGGCCATCGGAGGACCCTAGTTCTTTGTATTAATTTCTATTCAAATTGGATGCATGGATTTATTGTGAATTATCAGCTGCTATGTATCCTGCAACTGCATCCGTAAATCTGCATATACTTCTCTATGGTTGTAAGCCACTTAGGGATCAAAATAGAGAAACTAAATAAAAACCCAGTTTTGAAGGGTCACTGGAAGAGGGGAATGAAGGATCACTCACTAATTACATGATAAACCAACCAAGCATTCTTTCCTTTAATTTTCCACAATATCGCAAAGTATGATCATTATTCTTTACTTTCTTCTATATGCTATTCTTTCTATGGTTTTCTTATCTCAGAAATATATCAAAAACATTGTAGATGTGCATATAAAAGTAAAATATTGTCCTTCAATTGTTCCACATTGAAGCATTTCCTCTTTGGAGTATTCTCTTTGTTTGTACAATATCTGTCAAAAATGGTTCCCATATTTCTTCAAGATCTATTTTAATCTTTATATTGCAATTTTGATTAGATTTACCTATAGTTGATTTCATTAGTATTTTATAACATATACTCCTAATGTGAAATGTGGAGAAAAATAAAGAGACACACTAGGTATGAATTACACGATATACCCATCATCACTTAGCAGTTAAATAATAAATTATGGATAGAGAACAACCCCCTAACCTCTAGATGTTTGTTTCATGTTGGCCTCTTATTATATGCAAAGGTAGGCCTATCTTAATTAGGCTAACAACCATAGTGCAGGGGCCATAAATTATGGAACCCAAAATAGTGCACACTTGTATTAAATTAGGCTCAGTATACTACAAGGGAATGGAAACCATGCAATAGTGCCTCATGGGGATGGAAGAAACCCTTCACCAAGAAGATGGTTGTGTCTGCAATATTTACTAGAGGTAAAGAACATAATTTGGTTCTAGCAATTACTCCTAGAAGATAATGGCACCCACAAAACACTTGGAAAAGATAGCACTCACTATATCTTTTATCACTCTTTTAATGCTGGGACAATAAATCTCAAAGATTGATCAACAAATTCTTGAACACAAAGAACCATTGACAGATATGATTCATGTGTACAATAGCCAACAACCAATTGTTCCAATCATGGTGTCCAATAATTATGTTACAAAAAGCATCTACAAATCCCTTACACAACCATAATAGATTCAAACCATGAACTATAAGAACCTAACAATGGGACTAACAAAGATACAACCTAAAAAAATCTTGATCATATTCCACCCTATTGTAAGGCCCAAGAAGTAACTCTATCTTAAAGCTACACATTCCTCTAGATGAAGCTCAAAGGTCAGGTAGCTGAAGCATAGCAATACTTGAATGAATATAGGAATAATTTGATGTACAATCATTTGCTAGCTTGGTTTGTGGGTTTTCCACATAATATTTTCCCTTTAACCACATTTATAGTTTGAGAAAATAAAAAAAAATTGTTTCAGATTTATATTATCCTTTTGAACTAGCACATTGTTATCAAAATGCATAATCATTGGTCATCTCAAGAAAATTCCTATTGATTAGTAGGATATCCTTATAAAAATTTGATGCATGGATTTCTTGTGAATTATCGACTACTATGTATCCTGCAACTATGGAAGGAATAGTGTTGGTGTTAGGTTTCATTTATTATTGAATTCAATGGTTTCCAAAATGTGTTCAGGAGTTTGCTCCTTGTTTAATGTTAACTGTTCCTGCATAATCCACTCATAAAATAGTGAAATGCTATGTGGAAGGGATGGTTGATAGTGTTCCTTGAGGGAAGGGGGATTGTGAAATACTTGTTATCATTGTATTGTGTATTTCCAATATGTTTGGATGCAAGGCAGACCAGGAGAATGAAGGATCACTCATTGATTGCATGATAACCCAGTTTTGAAGGGTCACCAGTTGAGGGGACAGTCAAGGTCTGGATGATTGCGCCATTGGAGGACCCTATTTCTTTGTAGTAATTTCTATTCAAATTGGATGCATGGATTTCTTATCAATTATCAACTGCTATGTATCCTGCAACTGCATCTGTAAATCTCCATATACTTCTCTAGGGTTGTAAGCCACTTAGGGATCAAAATACAGAGACTAAATCAAAATCATTCTTTGTCCTATTTCCTTTTAACAAAGTCTCAACTATCAATGATACAATATACATTTGATGCCCTAAGCTATCAAATATACAAATGGTGCCTACCTAGAAGCACACCAAGAGAATGAAGGATCACTCACTGATTGCATGATAACCTGATTTTGAGGGGTCACTGGTTGAGGGGACAGTCAAGGTCCAGATGATTGGGCCATTGGAGGACCCTAGTTCTTTGTATTAATTGCTATTCAAATTGGATGCATGGATTTATTGTGAATTATCGGCTGCTATGTATCTTGTAACTGCATCCGTAAATCTACATATACTTCTCTAGGGTTGTAAGCCACTTAGGGATCAAAATAGAGAAACTAAATAAAAATCATTCTTTGTCCTATTTCCTTTTAACAAAGTATCAACTATAATTGATACAATACATTTGATGCCCTAAGCTATCAATACAAATGGCACCCAGCTAGAAGCTCATGGGTTGTCCATTTGATAACCACAGTCAACACTTCAAAAAAATGGATATCCTTGAGCACAAGCACCAATAATATCAAATAATGGAGTTAAAGCACGGGCTAGGGCACGACACCAGTAGAATGCAGTCATTTCAGTGACAACAATTTACAATGGCATCATTAAACATATATGCCAGTAATATCAACAAATGTGAATCCAAACATTTGAATATAGTGAATCGATATCCTTGAGCACAAGCACCAATAAGATCAAATAATAGAGATAAAGCACTGGCTATGGCACAACACCAGTAGAATGCGATCATTTTAGAGAGCATTCATGATCAAATAAAATGAAATGCATTCGAATATGATGCCAGAGGCTCGAAAGATGAAGAAATCACATACCTTCTCTCGTGCTCAGCTTTTGCTCCTTTTCTCCCGCTCCCTCTATCCAATCAAAATAAAAATGATGAGGCCGTTTCACTTTTTTTTTTAATCTATACTTTGAATCTGTCAAAATTCTGATGTCAATTAAAAACCCATCGGAATACTAACATCATCGGGGCCTATTACAAAAAAAAACACCAAATTTGTAATAAAAAGTTACCCTTCAGAAACTTCTATCAAAATTTGGCCCCAAATGTAGTAGTGAGCACAATTGGGCAGTGATCTTCCAGGACTTGTATCTTGGAGCTCGTTAGAGGTATCGACAAACTATCAGGTGCTACGGAATTTTGTTTTTGAGGTCTACAATAACCTCTCTCATTTTTGGGCGATTTAACTTCATTTACATTTGGCAAGACGATCTCAGTCGATGCCAAAACTTGTAGTGAGGGTCAGTTGAAAGCAGCTCAGCAGTGTATCTTTCAAACTATCCAACCTAGCATCAAACCATCTACTCCATCAACTCTAGTTGGCCAGGTAAACACCAGTGACAACCCTGTTCTGCCCATGGAGTCACTAGAACGCTCACGACCACACTTGACCCAAGTGACCCCAAGGTGCACTAAGCATGATTGGGTAGCGATCTTTCATGGCTCGTATCTCAGAGCTCGTGAGAGGTATCAAAAAACTATCAAGTGCTACGAGATCATGTTTTCAAGGTCTACAATAACCTCTCTCAATTTTGGGCAATTCAACTTCATTCGCATTTGGCAAGGTGATCTCAGTCGATGCCAAAACTTGTAGTGAGGGTCAGTTGAAAGTGGCTCAACAGCGTATCTTTCAAACCGTCTGACCTGGCATCAAACCATCTACTCCATCAGCTCTGGTTGGCTAGGTAAATGCTAATGAAAACCTCATTCCACCCACAGAGTCACCAGAACGCTTGTGACCATGCTCGACCCAAGTGACCCCAAGATGCACTAAGCACGATTGGGCAGCGATCTTCTGGGGCTCAATCTCAGAGCTCGTTAGAGGTATCAACAAACTGTTATGTTCTATGGGATTATGTTTCTGAGGTCTACAATAACCTCTCTCAATTTTGGGTGATTCAACTTCATTTTCATTTGGCAAGACGATCTCAATCGATGCCAAAACTTGTAGTGAGGGTCAGTTGAAAGCAGCTCAGCAGCGTATCTTTCAAATCGTCTAACCTGGCATCAAACCATCTACTCCATCAGCTCCAGTTGGCCGGATAAATGCCAGTGACAACCCCGTTCCACCCATGGAGTCACTGGAACGCTCACGACCACACTCGACCCAAGTGACCCCAAGGTGTGCTAAGCACGATTGGGTAGTGATCTTCTAGGGCTCGTATCTCAGAGCTCGTGAGAGGTATTGAAAAAATTTTAGGTGCTATGGGATCATGTTTCTGAGGTCTACAATAACCTCTCTCAGTTTTGGGTGATTTGACTTTATTTGTATTTGGCAAGGTGATCTCAGTCAATGCCAAAACTTGCAGTGAGGGTCAGTTGAAAGTGGCTCAGTAGCATATTTTTCAAACTGTCCAACTTGGCATCGAACTGTCTACTCCATCAGCTCTAGTTGGCTGGGTAAATGCCAGTGACAACCCCATTCCACCCATGGAGTCACCAGAATGCTCGCGACCACACTCGACCCAAGTGACCCCAAGGTGCACTAAGCACAATTGGGCAGTGATCTTTCGTGGCTCATATCTCAGACCTCATGAGAGGTATCGAAAAACAATCAGGGGCTATGGGATTATCTTTTCAAGGTCTACAATAACCTCTCTCATTTTTGGGCGATTCAATTACGTTTACATTTGGAAAGGTGATCTCAATCGATGCCAAAACTTGCAGTGAGGGTCAGTTAAAAGTGGCTTAGTAGCGTATCTTTCAAACCGTATTATATTGCATCGAAACGTCTACTCCATCAGCTCTAGTTGGCCAGGTAAACGTCAGTGACAACCTTTTTTTTCCCACAGAGCCACTGGAACACTCATGACCACACTCGATCCAAGTGACCCCAAGGTGCACTAAGCACAATTGGGCAGTGATCTTTCATGGCTCAAGTGACCCCAATATGATGATTTATATACATAGTGAGTATATACATAGTATTGAAACAATGTAGTACTAAGTGGCTCAAGTGACTATATATAATGGTATGAAACATAAGAACATAGGAAATCTATAAAAGTTAAACCTCAAACATAATAAGCTCCATGAACAGAGTATTCCAGAGTAAAGAAAAACAAATGTAACTTCAACAAGATATAATTTAAATCATAATGATAATCATAGTCAAGATATAACTTCACCATTCAATTCCATAAACATGAATAATAAATATGTATATACAAAAGATGATGCAAATATAACATATAAATGAACATGTTCTATGTATACAAAGTATCAAATGTATCAAAACTATCTCCATATAAAAATATGGCACATGCCATTTCAAAATGTATACAAAATCAATGTTTTAAGGTGTACAATGTGACATATATGCCATCTCAAAATGTGCCAAGTGGCATCTCTAAATGACCACAAAACTAAAACTACATCCTATGACATAGGGGGATCATCAAAATGTAGCCTCTTTGAAGAAGTGTTGGGCTCTGATTGATCCTGCATAAAAAATGAGTTCAAACCCAAGTTAGATTGCTTACTTTATATGATTTGTACATATATATATATATATATAGTTCATAATTCAAACACTAATTTAATTAAAATTATAATTGAATACAAATATATGTACCTGGTCTCTCGGTCACCTACCATGATCAGGTGTCCTAGCATAAGTCCTGGGTAGCGAAGGGACCATGCCAACAATACCAATTGTGACCTATAAATATATATTTGCAATAATGAGATTAGTAGAGTGGTGCAACATAGAGTAATAAATCTACAAAATAAGATGATAGCATAATAAAATTACAAATTGATTGAACTAAAATTAAAACTTACATCTTGTGATCCCTCCCCTGGAATAGTGGGCTGGGTCAACAAAGATTCAAAAGATTCTCGTGGGCCCTCCCTCACACTCGAAGTAACCTATGAGAGTAAAAAGATTGTCAATTATATATAAATGTACTTCATCATAGCAACCCTAGTTACAAAATACAAATAACAATATGTAAAATTCTACGTACAATCGGGCTATCACTCTGAATCGAGATGCTTGTAACCCTATGCTGCCGAACTACTATCGGGACATCATCAATAGCCACACCCTATACAATAAAGTGCAAGTAAAATATTTATTACTACACACAAGTGGCACACATATGCATGCATAATTAATCTTAAACAATTAACTACCTTTCCTTTGTTGACACCTGATGAAGGAACCCCCTCGTGCCCCCCACTGACATTGGTTGTAGCTTGCAAGAACACAATAAGATGACAATATATAAGTAAATGTATGAATTTTATTGCCCTAATTGATAGAGATTTAAGCATGTACACCAAATGATATAAAAAATAACTAATGGGTACATAATTTATAATATATTGTATAGTCATCAAGGCCAAATGAAATGGCCGAAAGTGTGGATTCATCCACCTGTCTCACCTCCTCCTGTGTCATCGACTGAACATAAATGGAAAAAATATATATACATAAGTGCATGCAATCATTAAAACTAATCTAAATAAATAAATTATTTTTAAATTAAATAAGTCATGTGACAAATTTATTTATAATGTTTACTCTTACCATATCAACAGGAGTCAATGGCTCTGCATACACCTCCTGAGCACTTTCATGAAATGTAGATGCTCCATGAGGTGTTGTAGCCTCTGCAGCTCTATCTCCTCTATCATCCTCATCAATAACATACTGATATGTATCAGCATCAGTAAGCGGTCTAAGGCACAAATTCTTGCATATAATGCAAATATGGGGCTTGCATACATGTGAACTCTGATGAGATGTCGATGCACCAACATCATCCACACTAGGAGGAAACACTAACCTGGTCTACGTGATCAATTGATCACTCAGTAAATGAATGGCCCTAATAGTTTGTGAGGCAGCCTCTGCAATGATATCGGGATGCTGCACTCAAGGAGGGGGTGTGACATCAGTGGGGGGGACAAAGCTAGTGGCCTTTTTGCATTGGGAAAATGGCCTAGTCTGAGGAGCTCCTCCGCCTACGCCCATGTTGGGCCTCATACTCCAATAATCAACATGGTGACCAAGCACAAACTCAACATACAATTTTTTTATGAAATAAAATGGGACCTCCAAATTGCTATGGGGTGGTTTATCAAAAACCATCCACCACTGATCCCAAAATTTTGTGCGCATTGCTTCATTTGTGCACCATTTTATTGATAATTTGGGCTTTTTGGGGTCAACTAGTATTCCAATTTTAGGTTTGACAAAAAGGGCGGCTATATCTTCCTTATATTAAGGGCTGCAATCCCATCATGGTCAAGCCCATCATCAAATTGGGCATGCATATCATCACACCAATGAAGAGCAGCATTATGTTGCTGCGTGAGTGTGTCAATATTTTCAACAATTATATTTAGTGTGGCAAGCATGGGACCTAATGTAGGTATATTTTGATATGTGTTTTGGAAACCTCATATTGTGTTCAAATTATCTTGTATCAAATCTTCTAAAGAACGAGGGTTTTGACACAGGGGATTATTTTCAGGATCGTTATTTGGTGCGAGAGGGTTATTTTCTTCATTGTTGTCAGCCATGCCTGATTAAATAAAAAACAAATCTAAATTTCAATCTAATTTCATATATTATTACAAATATAAATACAAAACCCTATTTCAACAAAAAAAATGACATTTGGGATGAAAATTAAATAAAATAATCAAAATAAACAAAAAATTTACTTACCGAATACGCTGGGAGTCAAATTCATTGTTGCCAAAATCAGATACCCGAAAATATATCATGTATCTGATATATCAAGTCATTTTCCCAAGCAAAATCGTGAAAAGAAATGAGGAAAAGGGCTCACAGGTTTTGGATTTATGCCACAAGTATCGAGTACCCGATATGGTATCGGGTACTTGATTAGGCCTGTGCTTTGGTGTCAAGTTTGCCTAGGTGTACTAACACCCAGACCTACTCAAAAGTCAACAAGTGTTTTCATGCACTTTTGGACGAGTGAAAAGTGAATATTTTTCACATCGCCACTTTTTGGCCCCTCATGATCTTGCACATACCCTTTTGTGCAAATATTTTCTAAAATTTTGGTTTTAATAGTATTCTAATCATACTTGTGTTATGTTTAGTTATTCATGTAGCATCCAAAAAGCTCAAGAAAGTCGGATTTAGATTTCATTTCACAAAAATTAGAGGTTGGAGCACACAACAAAAAATAAGAGTAAAATTTGAAATCTTTCATTAGGGCTATTTTCAATTTTGCATTGGAAGCTCTTCTTCTAGTCGCTAGAAATAAAAGTTCTTTATGTGTTATGTTCCCATTGTCAACACACTAGTGGTGTCTATTTTTTTGGCATAATTTAAATATTTTTTTATAAATAAATTTATATGACAAATTCAACATGTTTTTCAAAAATTCATGTCTTTTTAACCAAAAAGAAAACTTTTACAAACAAATTGGAAAGCTAGAGATGAGAACTTTCCATCCAGATTGGTAGTGATCATGATTTTTTTTCATTTTTTTTACTAGCTATTGTAGCTTGAAGTTACTACTTTATTTTTTCTTCAACAAACCATAAAGTTTTCCCTAGAGATTCATTTTTCACAAATGAATAGGCATTGGAAAGGTATTGAGAAACTACATAGATACAAAACTAGTTTTTTATAATTTTGTACAAAAAAATTTACTTTTGGTCATTGTGGACCCTGAGACTATTTTAATTTGGGAAAAACTATGTAATCACACTAGGCTATAAAATGCCAACATTGTTATTTCTGGGTAGAGGGGGTCATTTATGATACTTATGAAAAGGGTGGGTGTGCATTGGTGTTCTTGCGATCTCTATGATTAAATACTTATCTATGTATTTTTGCATCATGAATCAAACAATAGTTCTTATTATGGATACTTGCAACTACTTCGAGTGGAAATTATGTATGACAATCTACTTAAGATGGTTTAATAGGATAAAAATGGGACTAGAAGTTAAACCTAAACTAGATACAAAAAATCATTAGTGGTTTAATAGATGTGATAAAGTATATGGAATAATCGCAATGAACCATCTAGCAAGGGCGTGAGGAAAAATCACCAAAGAGAGCCCCAAATGAGTATGAAATTGTACGAGGATACAATTTATGACAATGCATGTATAGTTTAGACATGCACAAGGTTGAATAAGATAATGATATATATTTTACATCCTCCACCATTATTAAATATGGCATGGTGGATGCACATACAAATATGTAACATGTTAATCATGATATTTCACCTTATGTGAATTATCTCATCATTGAGATTTGATTGTATGGAAAATATTCTGATTTGTAAACGTACAAAGAGTTCAAACACAAGAAAGCACTACCAAAATATTCCCCATTTTTTTGGCATGCAAATGTTTGACCTATCTTTCACAAAATGTATCTGTAGATCCCTTTTTATGTGTGATAGTAGAGGTGGTCTTTTAAATAAAATCTACAAAACTTCCAAGTAATTTTCTCTTACTTTTATGATTGTTAATTTCTCGCTAAGGTGTTCTCATGAAGCTTGAATGGTCTTACACTCAAATGGTTTTATTCATTATATCATGCTCTTATCAATCCCACATAGGAATTGGCTAATACTTTCATGCCATGTATTTTTTAAAAATATCAATCTTAAGATATACATCACTCAACTCTTTCATACAAACAAAGGGAGCATGATCTAATTAATGATTATATTTTATGATTCCAATCTTTAGCTACTAATATGAGGTCTCAATCATGAGAAAATGAGAATCAACATATATTTAAGGATGGTTAATAGTTTTATATTGCATGTCTTATCACTCATTTAGATATCATATGTTGTGTGTATTTGTTTTTCAAATAAAATTTTCCTTGATGAGTTAGGTATCACTAACTTGAGAACTATTTTCACTTGGATATTTGAGTAGGTAGATAAAAAGTCAATTTTGATATCAACATTTAATTGATCACAATCCTTCAATAATCTAGTCTGCTATATGATATTTTGTTTGATAGATAGCACAAGTTCTATTCAATTACATTTATACATAAGAGAAACTTGTTCTCGTCAACACAAGAATATTTTCGTTGTAATAAGCATATCATTACTCATCCCAATAATCTCTTTGATATTTTTATCAATATTTATCCATAATATCTCTTCTTTATTGGATGCATTGATCACATCATCAACCTCTTTCTTCCTAGTATCAATTAAATATCATATTTTATTTCCTACTTCTATAAATTTTGACCCTTTAGTTACTATTTATTTTAAACCTAATTCTTAATTATTTTTTCATTGGAATGATACCTACATATATTTATAATTACTTCTTTCACATTTCTTGAGACACGATCAAAAGAAGTGGCATTTATTGTCTAATGGTTAGGTTGGGAGGTTAATGATGGACCGATGATAATCAATCAAATTTATTACTTATTTTTTGAACTCATCTTTAGATTATTTACTTTTTTTTCTCCTCTCAACCAACCTTGTTAATATTTAAAATCTGTGAATGTCTCTATCATGTAAATAATGGTCAAGATTAATCTACATAATGTTAAAATCATTTTCAGCCTCTAAGAACATATATCATTTTGATAAAATAGATGAGATACTTCTATGTATAAGTTATCAAAAGTAAAATCTTTCATTCAACTTAGAAGTAGTTTTGGCACATTGAAGTTAACTTTGAAGAAAATTAGAGACAACATCAAATTGGGGAATGTTTGAGTGAGATATCTTGTTTAATTCATTTTTGTAACCAAGAAGTGGATGGGCTAGATGGAGCACTAGAAATAAAGTAATAGTGAAATTTGGTGAGAACTATACAATGGTACCATAAGTGAAGGTATGGTGAATGAACATTCTACCTTACCAAAATATTATATGTCAAGTGAGAAGGGAAAATGTAGGGTTAGACTAAGTGGGGTGAATTTTAAGTGAATATGATGAAGAATTTTATGATGAATGAGAAGACAAGGGTGAAGACGTACTTACCTGAGAAGTGTGGGAAAAATATTGATAAGTTCTTCTCCTAGTTCCTCCTTAATACCCTCCAAATTATCTTTATCCTTCTGTTTCTTTGATTGTCCCTTGGAGCTATATATACATGACCTCTTAAGGTTCCTCCTTTTTGGATGATCTTTAGCATAATATCCTCCCTCTCTATCAAAAAATTGAGAGGTATTTGGTGAGGAAAGATGTGAAGTAGTTGATTTTTTTTGTTGTTTGTTTACCACAAAACATCTTTCTTCTTACAAGATTTTACGATTGATTTTTTTTTTGTCATTCTTTATCATCCACTTTTTTGTTGTTTTGAGATACACTTTCATAATTTATTCAAAAAAATTATACCTCTCTAACACCCCAATTGATAGAAAATATTGGTTGTGTTTGGATGTGATCAATATAAATTGGGTCAACTAGATTTGATTCATCATCTTCCAAACCCTAAATATCTCCATTCAATTAAAAAAAAATTATTTGTTTTAAGGAAAACATCATGAAATCCCTTGTCCAAACTTCATACTCACTATCACAATCAACTCAATAATCTTCAATTCTTCAAAGATGATTAAAACCAAGTTCAACTAGCAAGTTTTTTTCAACATACTTTTTGTTGTCAAATGGGAACCTCATGAAATAAAAGTGCATGGTACATTTTGTTAAAGCTCTCTTAATATTTAATGCATCATAAAGTAATTTAAATTAATATTTAGATAGCCCAATAGGAAAATAAGTTCATATATTTTTTCTTTACTTACACCTCTTATTAATTTTGCTTATATTTTTAGATGCTTCAATAAGGACAAATTTATCACTTCATGCCTAACCAATTTACAAGGGAATCCATCAAAGCCCTCAACTTGGTGACGTAAATCAAGGAAAAGAAAGTTTGTAATATGAACTTAAAGTGAGTATTATTACAAATTTGAAACTAAATATTAGCCATTAGTAGAGTGATTGCAAAATCAAAACAAGAAGAATAAAACCATTACACAAGAAACACCAAATTTATGTTGAGAAACCCTTTTGAGAAAATAAAATCCACCACAAAAAGAGAGGCAAGTAAATTAATAATCAATGAAGCTTACAAAAATAATACACTTCTCTATAAGCCTTTGTAAAATATACCAGCGCTTTCTTACCTTGTACACTAAACAAGATTGAATGAATAACTTTAGATCAAGGCCCAAATTTACAAAAACTTGTGAAGATGAATACCATTTTCATATCACTAAACAATATGCAAGAAACTCACCTATAACAACTAACACACACCCCCAAGTATATCCTTGTATCAGATGCTTCTTACAACTATCATAAGGCATCTAGCTAATTTGGGCACCCTAGACCAATATAAGAGTCTTTGTCATAAATTCTTGTCACAAAAATTAATAAAAAGATTGCCATGACCATCATGCATGGACTTACAACCCCTAAAAAGTGTCCAAGAACCTCAAATTTTTCCCTTTTCTTAGAGGACAAATGATAAAAGTAACTTTTCTATTACATGGTCTCTTTCACCATTGTTTGTTAAATGGTTTAACCTTTTATGGATAAATTTAAAATGACATTAAAGGGAATAATTAAATAAAAGTAGTACAAGGTTGGTGAAACCTAAATCCTAACATCCCCCCACTTGACATCATAACTTGTTAATTACCCCATAGAGATAGATAATACAAATTAAGTACAGTAATCAAGGCCCATGGCCTTCCTACACCAAGAGAACTTATATGTGGTTACTAGATTCATGAGAGAATTTGCAACATAATACTAAGTATCAATTTTTACAATTAAGACTATTTAGTATGAGCATCATGCATAGGATTTTCGGCCAAATTCATGTCACTTTAACTATCACATCCATCCTCACTATCCTACAATCAAAATGACTACCATGACCAAGTATCTATAACAAAAATGTCTCCTTAGAGGCATGTGTACCATCCATGTACTCTGATTTAGTGGTGCACAATGCAATTGTAGGTTGTTTTTTACTCGTCCAACACATTGAACCTCCAAACAAAAAAAAAGATAGTTGGTAGTGGACCTTTGACTATCTAAGTCGCCAACCCAATCTACATCAACAAAACCCTATATGTCCAGTTTCTTATCCACATCATCAATACTATGAAAAACCAAACAATAAATAGAAGTATCTTAATACTATTTTAACAAAATTAAATTGCTCTTTACCTAGGTTAGACATAAACTTGCTTAGAAATCCCACTACTTGGGCTATATCTGGTCTAGTAAAAACCATATCATACGTTAAACTACTAACAACTCTAGCATAAGTAACTTTAGACATTTCTTTAATATCATCACCAAAATTAGGACACATATCTCAAATTAAGACACATGATGTTGCAAGCATTTTCTCTTCGTCGATTTCAATTTGGGGCTTCTACATTTAGTTACTTTCGATAGAAAATGGGCTAAAATTAGAGTTCACTGAAAGAGTAAAATTCATTCATCCAAAAAAGTGTAACCCACTATTGTGGGTTCACCTAGCTCTGTAACATTGCTTCTCAAGCTCGTGCATTGTTACTTATTTCACCATTAGCACTTTATCTCTGGCTTGCAATACCATGGGGGGGTTGGGTTTGTGTTGAGCTAGACAAATATGATGACTATAAAAACAATTCCACTATTTCGCATATATGTTCAAAGAAGGAGAAATTGCCCAGTTTATCAAATGCATGATAGGCTTTGATGAAAGTCTTTCTTGACAATTCATCTTTTCCTAGGCTGAGAGAAGAGTTACAATGGGGGGTATCTCATTTGAGGTGGTTGAAGAGATCATTTCCCAAGACACTAGCATCTATATGGAAGGGCAAAATAGAATAAGACAAACATGATTTCCAATGTGGCTAGCCTAAACCAATTCTTCCATGAATAGGAACAACATGTTAAATTGCAGGGAGGGTACGACTGAGAGAAATTACCAAAACCCTAGGACCAAGTATGTATGGTTGTCATGAAATATTTTACCCTCGATGGAAGGTTTTGGGTTTATTACTATTACCATATTCCCTTTTTAATTCACTTTATAAATCATGATGTTATTTCTATTTCATTTTTCCTTCTTCACTCACTAGGCAATATTGTTAAAGATGTTGTGGATTTTAAAAGCCAGGGTAAGTATACCATTCTACACTAAGGTCTCGTGTTTAGGTGATGAAGGGTGCTCCCCTTAATACCAAAAACACATAATAGAAATAGGGACACAACAACAATTTGCAAGAATGGGAAATGGGCTTCTTATTATCTCCAAAAGTATGGAATTACAAATTTCATAAATACAATATGCAAAGCCACATGTGTTAAGATTAAACAAGACAAAAATAACAGTTACATGCAAATATAACCAATATCAGAAAAATAATAAACCACACAGAAGAGAACACAAGACACAAAGATTTAACGTGGTTCACCCAATCCCTGGGCTACGTCCACCAACAACGAATCCATTAGTATTATTATTATCCAGTGATTACAACCTGATTACAATATGCAATCCCTTACAACTCAATACAGTCACAAGAAGCTACTAAAAACATACATCATAATGAAATCCCTAACCTTGAGGCATTTTATACAAGCTTATTTTTCCACTTTAGGGTTAGAATTGGTTACAACATGTTGGCCCAAAAATAGCCAAAAAATAGCCCCCCAAAAAATATTTCCTCGGGGGCCCCGCCCCCAAACCCCCACTTGGGGCCCGGCCCAGCCCCGAACCCTAGCGAGGACAGGCAAAAAAGTGTATAGTACTTCCCTGATCAGTCACCACAAGATAACAACATGAGTATTTTCCTCACAATATTCTGTAAGACAAAGCCTCAAATAACCACCCAAAACTGCCCTAGAAAACAATAGAGGTCTTCCTTATATAGGCAATTTTCCATCGCCTGGGAAGGTTCTATAATTTTAGTCATTGAGGCCAACCAGCCCTAGAGTTATTTTATTTTTTCATTTTTATTACATTAGGGTCGGCTGAAAATAATTACAAATTATATTTACAGGTAGCCCAACTTTCAGAGGCCGTAACTTTTTAACAGTAGCTCTGTTTGGCTATTATAACCACTTTTCAGAAATGATAGATCTTGATTTACGACACCTAACTAGCGCAAGCTCTAGTTAGATAGGGTTTGATCTTGTTTTGAAGCCTCTAAGGCCTTCAAAATTGAGCTCAAAGATTTTGTACCCAAAAACCTCAATAACTTCAACAATACATATGATATGGCAATGAAACTCAACTCACAGACTGGTATGACTAAGATGAACCTCCACCTGTGATATTAGAACATTCTGAGCTCGTATGACCTACTTACTAAAAATAGTAAGTTTCCATAAATAGTAACTTTTTACTGAAACAACCCTTATTGAAAAGAAAAAATAGAAATATTTTTGGGTGATGCAAGATTGCCCTTACACCCAAGATGCTCTTGCATCATTAGGCTATATCACTTTCATCTTGCACTCTATTTTTTCACAGGCCATTACTAGGTAGGAAACCCCTGCTTCCCCAACCCCTCCTATCAATCATCTTGATGGACTCCCCTAGCCCAATTAAAAATAAATGCATTAAGAAATCAACTCTTAAAACCCCTCAAGTCTCTTTGGATAATTCTCCTAATATGGTGTCTATGGAAATGTCGAAAGAGAAGAAGAGAAATGACCCCCCTCTGGATTTGAAAACCAAAGCCCCAAAGAAAGAAAAATTAATATTTAGCAAATTGACTCAGATGTGGAAGTTATGGAAGTGACAAGTATCCTCCTTTGCTCCACTAGACTCGCAACCAAGCCTCCTGGGAAGGGGAATAATTTAAAAGAAGATTCAGAGTTAGAGGATTTTGGGGGTAGTGAAAGAAAGAGCTTGGAGGAAAAAATGCTAGAGAAAGAGGTTTGCTTTGTTACAGCCAATATCTTCTCCCATGTCTCAAAAATTTTAAAAATTGAGTCTATTGACCTCACACTAATAATAATGACATGTCTCTTATTAAGGGAAAGGAGAAAACCACAAATGAAGGGGATTGTGGTAGATGTGGAGTTGTGTGGGAAGAGATTGAGAAAACTAAAAAGGAAATTATAGGCATGGATAATAGGCAAAATTTAAACAAACTTTCTTTCTAAAGGGCAAAATTAAAAATTCATTTTTGGATCTTGGTTAAGTAACATTGTCTTTTTTACTCTAACAAATATGTTTGACCCATCATGATCCTATACTCACCTACCCTAATCCTAAAGCTAGAGGAAGGCTTGAGATGGAAATATACTTCTCAAATGCTCGACCATACGACTCTATATATTTTATTTGTATTGTTTATCAAAAATGAATACCATGAGAGGTTTTAGATGAGAAGAAATCTAAGAACAATCTAAAATCTTGTGTTAAGAAGACTGAAATTTAACAAATATATTTTAATAAGTTTAGATAAAGAACTCAATTTAAAAGTCTCCTTAAGATCTTTGGATAAATCCACCTCAATACCAACTGGCCACTTGCCACCGAGGACGAGTTGAATAAGAACCATTTAGGCTCAAGACAAAACATAGGTTTTTTTTAAGAAGAGGCAATTTGATTCAGGAAGCTCCAGCAGGACAAAGGTAACTAACCTCATGAAAAACGTCCATTTCATTTCCATTAATTAAAATATGGACAACCCAGCGCACGCCCCGCGCATTTAGGGGGTGCTAGGTATTACAATTTGTTACGATGCCGTCAGCGACACCTTTTACCGCTCAACAACCACCCCAATTTTGTTTGCAGTCTGTTTTACCTGCTCTCTCCTTTCCTCTTCCCTCCTCAATCCTCTCTTCTCCGCTCCTTTTTAAGCCCGCGAAGCGAAGCGGATTACAAACCATTTCCACTCGAATTTGCAGCTTCTTCTTCTTTGGAATTGTGTAGAAGAAAGAAAGCATGGGAACAGCGGAGCCCAAATTCGACGGCATTAAGCGTAGGTCACGGTCAGATGGGAAGCCCTTCGGCTTTCAGATGCCTCTGCATTACCCGAGGTATTCCAAGGCTGAGTACGAATCAATGGCGGAATGGATTCTGGACAAGTTATTTCAAGAGTATGGTTTGGCCGTTGTGGGGGATGTCCATTACAAGCGGAATTTCGCAATGGCTGCCTTCCTCTGGTCTCACAACTCTTCCTGACATTTTCTCATTCTAATTTCATCGTTTTACCCTCTGTAATCGAAATAATCTTGTCCAAATTGGTAAGGATTATATTTGTCCGATGATTAGTTTGCGCTTTCAAATTATGAGGGCATAGAGGAAGCAGAAAAGCGGGGTTTCAGAGCTGGGAGACGCATGATTTGGCAATCAAATGTTACCAAGTTTTCATTTTCTGTAGTGTTTATAAATCATTTTTTTATTCTTTTAGTTTTAAATAGAAATCTCTATTCTATTCTATTGATGATTGTAATGGTGAAATCTGTTTGGTTTATTTTGATGGAATCAATAGGATCATGCATTAAAAAATTTGTGTTAAATTTAGTTTTATTATTATTAATATTCATTTTTATATATTTTTTTCTATTCAATGGCGTGGAGTTTTGCATTCAATAAGACTTGATTTTTGTGGCCTTGTTCAACAAAACTTGATATGTGGTGGGTTCTTACTTTGAGAACTATACAACTTCATAAGTACATGAAGGGCCCATTGACACTTTTATATATTTTCATATATTTTAATTTGAACTTACCCTCGTTTCATTATACTTATTCTCATTTATTTGTTTTATGGTCGACCCACATTTCTTCATGTAAAGATTATGCATTCCTTGTTTTGAGTCATTCTCATTATACTTGACTTTAATTCCATGGGATGTTAAATCAACTACAAGTTCAAGTTTTTAAAAGTTCAATTCCTCCTTCCTTTTTCTTTGTATTTGTATATATTTGTGTAGCTATTCATTGAAACTTTGATATTAAAGACATTTTATTGTGTATTTGAAAATCAAAAGAAATCAAGGATATAATCTTGAACCAATTTAGGAACATTTTGATTTAAATCACTATAACGAACCAAATTTAACCTCAATCTCATACATTTACATGTATGTGCATTATCTTTGATATATTTTTTGACAACCATCAAATTGGTTTTAGCAAAGGCATTGAAATTAGAGAACTCAATCCTTATGAACCAACAATCACTCCAAGGCGCTTGTCAATACTGCAACTCCTTACACATTAGCAAATAGTAGAGACATGGGCCACACAAGTTATAATAGTCCACTATCAACCAATTCAAATCCACGTGAAAGGTCAAAATCATACTATTTGGGATAAAAAAATGTAATGTGGGACCAATCATTCGACTTCTTGGAGCAACCCTACTTAAATTTTGTTGTTTAAGCTTTCAATGCATATAACAAGATGCAATTCAAAAGTTATAATTGAAATGGTGGATTGTTGTTATTACAATTAAAACTAGCTATGTGTTTTTAATTGTATAGTTTATTTGTAAATTTCAAGATCTTGTTATGCAATCTATTGTAGCTCTAATTTTAGTTAACTCATGGCTATATTTATTAATTTTAAACCCAATTTTAGTAAAGAAGTCTATGTATTTCTTTGCAATAACATCGTAAAGAGAATTTTACATCTTCCTTTATTTAAATTTGGCTAGTTAAACGAATGCCAAAAATCAATCAAAAGTTAACCCGAATACATTTAATACCATATTTGAGAATTATAATCACATCTAAAGCAATGTTGCTATAGAAAATTAAATTCAAGGAAACATACTCGACTTCCAGAACAATGATGAAGATTTAAGAATCATACCACATAGATGCCACTCATTTAGGCGCAAGAAAATAGGTAATCTAGATATGCTCGTAGCTTAGAATATTTGGTGGAACTATAGCCATGTTATACAAATTTTAGACTCTAAACATGTGGCCCTAATATGGAGCATCATAGAATTTCATTATCTAATTCACTATACTCACTACTCCTTGTTGACAATTAAGTATTGACTATATTCAAATATATTTTAGGGAGATTGTCAAATTGCAAGATTTAAGTTTTCTTGCTATATAATATTTCCTTTATGGTTGTGATAAAATTGATAAACAATAGACTAGCATGCAAGTGACATAGTATCTTTGTAGTAATTCACTATACTCGCAACTACTTTTTGACAATTAGGTATTTGACAATATTCAAAATTACTTTGGGCAAGGCCCATATTTAAAAATATTTTAGGGAGATTGCTAGATTTCAAGGTTTGAGTTCTCCTATTGTGCATCTTGTTGTCTTTGTGGTTGTCACAAAGATCGATAAACAATAGACAAGCATGTAAGTCATGTAGATGTTATGTCTTATTCAAAGTAGTGTTATTTTTAGTAATTCACTACACTTGCTACTACTTGTTGACAATTGAGTATTGATAATATTCGAAAATGCTTTAGAAATAGCCCATATTTAAAAATACTTTAGGGAGATTGTCAAATTGCAAAGTTTGAGTTCTACTACTTGTATGCAAATTAGATGTCTAACAACTAGAAATGATAAATTAACTATAGAAGCCAATGAATCTATCTAATGCAAACACAATGAAGAATGCAAAGTAATTATGAAATGATTAAAATAATTCAATTACCTTCACCTACCATGCAGCTTGTCTCCATTGTCCTCCTAGCTTTGATTTCTTGAAGATGTTGAGCTCTCAGATTTCCAATATGAAGCCTTCTCCCAAGATGCTACCAAAGTGTGGAGATTGAATGAAATTGTGTGCACAATAGCTTATGCAAACTAATGGATGAAATGCAAATTGAAATGGTGATTGCTATGTAATGCTTGATTGCTTGAATGTTTGAATGCTTGGATGCTTGAATGCTTGTTATCAAAAATACCTATTATCTCTCAAATGGGAAATGAGGCTCCTTTTATAGAGTTTTGGAGGATCTAGGCCTAGGTGGCAGAATCCTACGGTTGAGAATGAAAGGTGGAAAATCCTAGGGCTAGGATTAACTTGGTTGAAGGATTTGACAGAAAGGGGGATGTAGTTGGAATGTGAGAGGAAGAATAGGGATGATGTTCCTCTCATATTGACATGGAGGAGAAGAAGGTGGAAGGGAAAGACACATGTCAAGTGCCTCACAAAGACCAAAGAGAGAAAGAGGGAGAGACCTTTTCCTCATGAGGACTCTTTGCACAAGTGTCCTATGAGTCACCCTTGACCCTTAGAGGTGGCTTGAGAAGCCCCTTAGGAATAGGGAATGTCTCTTGACTTGGTTGTTGAGAGGACATGTGGTCATGAGACCAAGTCCTATGAGGCCACATAGCCCTTAAGAATAGGACACGTGTGGGTGAGGATAAATATGAATAAATAATTATTAATAATTATTTATCTTAGCCAAGGTGATGTGTCAGGTGACTAGGTGGATGAAGTGGACTAGGAGACTTAGTCATATTTAGGTGATTGTGTATTTAATTAAATCACTTTAATAGACTATTTAGAAGACTTGGGATATAGAATTAGACTATAGTGAATTTATTAAATAAATTGAATAATTTACTTAATAAATAGAAGAAATAAATATTTAATTAATCTATCAAGTCAATAGTAATTAAATAATAAATATTTAATTAATAAATGAAACCATTTTAAAGTGTATACACTACTATACATCCTATCGCCTTTGTCGTTGTGATAAGATTGATAAATAATATAGTAGCATGAAAGTGATGTAGATGTTATTTCTTATCCAAAGTAGTGTTCTCTTTAGTGATTCACTATACTCGTTAATCCTTGTTGATAATTAAATATTGACAATGTTCAAAAATACTTTAGGGAGAGTTCATATTTAAAAATAGATTTGGGAGATTGTCAAATTGCAATTTTTGAGTTATCTTATTGTACATATTGGCTTTATGGTTGTCATACAGATTGATAAAAAAATAAACTATGATGCAAGTGATGTAGATGTGATTTCTTATCCAAAGTAGTGTTCCTTTTAGTAATTCACTATAACCACTACTCCTTATTGACAATTGAGTATTGATGATATTCAAAAGTCCTTTAGGGAGAGCTCGTATTTAAAAATACTTTAGGGAGATTATCAGATTGTAAGGCTTAAGTTCTCTTATTGTATGTCCTATTAGATTGATAGTTGTGATAACGATCAATTGGTAAACAATGGACAACATGAAAATGATGTAGATGTTATTTCTTATCCAAAGTAGTGTTCTCTTTAGTATTCCAAATTCAAAGATTATAGAATGGATGATTCTTTTGAATATGAATGATAATCTAATAATTGTTTATGGATTGAATTTGAATTAATACTTAAATGAATGTCTATATGTACCTAGAAAAGACATGAAAAAACATCACATAAAATGGTAGCATAAGTCAACTCCCAAAGGTTATGAGGAAAGTATTGGTAGTCAGTGTTGTCATCGTAATGTCAACACTCTTCTTTGTGTCATTATTGATATGGTTGAGAGATTGTTGAAGAAAGGATGTTTTGTTATCGTTATGTTGTCATAGTTGCATGCGATAGAAGCTTGTGCACATGATTGATGGTTTATAGTATTCTCTGTTGTGGATGTCCACTTACTTGGTGTTGATGTCTACATATTGTGTGTGGTGGTGTGGTTGTAGTATATTATGATGTACTTCCCACATCATTTTTTCTCTATGGGTTGTTGATGTAGTATGTAAGGTTGGTTGTTGATGTAGTGTTGGATGTGAACCCTCTCTTGTGTTGACAACATTGAAGGTCAGAGGTGGATAAGGCTCTTTCTTTGTGACAGAGATGATATCATGATGATGTCATATAAAGATAAAGATTAAAAGCATTCAAATAAGAGGTTTTAAGAAGAGGATTAGAAGCATGGAATTTTTTCTTATAGTTTGGATGATTTTATAGGCTATTTAGTATCTCATGTTTCTCTTGGATGAGAAATTGTTGTTACAAAGGTATTTTTATCATTGAAGAATGATGAAGGTTGAATTTGCAAAGAAGAGTTTGGTTAGATTCTTGGAAAAATGATCCACATTCCTTTGCATTTTGTTCTATGTATTCATGGTTTGGAACATATATTGCACGTGTTGTGGATGTTGCACTTTTATCCTATTAGATTCCTAGTGCTACCACATAAGTCTTTGGTGTATGTTGTGTTGACAGTTTGGGTGTTTGTTAGGACTGGTCTAGAAAATGCTCTGCATTAATTTTTCTTGTGTTGCAACTAGGAGGGAAGGCTTATAGTATTTTTGTAGTATCTCAGTTCAAATTTATGGTAATGAAGTGTATCACAAGTGTGCTTATGGTGATGTGTCTCATAATTGTATTTCCTATCTTTTCGGTTATGAAGAAGTTTGAATTAGAGTGGTTGTGGTTGCTTGGTTCAACACAAAAAATATAAAATATGTTCTTTGGAATGATGTCAAATGTTCAAGGAGCATTTTATTTGGTTTGCATGTAAGTATCTTTGGTGATGCATTGTGTGTGGAGTTGGTTTTCAGGGTCACTTGTGGACGTCTAGTTGATAGGATCCTTGTTCCTTCTTGTACTTTTCACTTGGGGGGGGTTGTGCAAGTTTTAGAGATTATTATGAGTGGTATTATGGGTCCTGCCATTCTTTTTTATGATCCATTTTGAGAAAATTTAGTTAGTTCTTAAATTTTTGGTCTAACTAGTGATGTATTACATGCTACATCTTTGTGTTACCATGTCATCAACTTTAGAGTATATGCACCAATGCATTTAGTGTTTATTGTTACATTAGAAGATGTAATATGATATTTCAGGTCCTCTCTATCTCTTGAATAGGAACGCTTTAAACACATATTTTTTAGTGGCCAACTTGTTGGGATCAAATTTTATCCCTTGTTCTGACTGGCCTGATTGATGTTTTGTATTGATTGAGATACTATACATAGAAGATCAAATTAGTGGAAAGTGTGTGGATTATTGAAGATGTGAATCAGAGATAGTGGATGTGTGTTGTAGAATTGTAAAATGATTTATTAAGATAGTGAATCAAAAGAATCTACATTCAAGGGAGACTGTCGAAAGTATAATGTTGGAGATTTATACATTTTAATTCTTTTCATGAATCAGGTCTTGAGACAACGAGTCTCCTATGTTTATCCCTTGTATCTTTCCTAGAGATATTAGGTCTTTATACCAACTCATTTGTATCTTTCACTGACATAGTGAACCTCAGTTGCATGTATGACAATAAGGCTCATTGTAATACTTTTCATTTATTTTGAGATATTCTCACCATGGTTTTTCCCTCATTGTTTTGTCCACATAAATATTGTGTTCTCTTGTGCATTAGTGTTGATTAATTTATTTTTAATTAATTTTGTTGGTCTAATTAAGGTATTTTACCTTAGTTAATTGTCACCTAGGTTATAATTAAACTTTACTTAAGCTTACTTAGGGAATTGCATAGGATTAGTTGGAGCATTTCCACTTTAAGTGGACTTATCATATTATTATTTTATCATATCCACTTATAGTGGATGAACTTTTCCACTTTGGAATGTGATCCACCTTTTGTGGCGTTATCACACTATAACATATCCACCTTTAGTGGAGTGATAACTTTTCATGATAGTTGTCATGTAATGAGAAAATAACATTTGTCATTGTCTCAGTCACTCATTTGTACTCACGTTGACTATATAACCAATGAGTATCGTATGTACATACAATCCAGTTAATTCATTTTATTTCATTCTTGATGACAATATAGTTTATTCTTATCTTAATCATTCTTTCTTGTCATTGTGTTTTCTATTTGACTTCTGGATCTTGGGTGGATACCCTCATAGGAAAATCTTACATGGTATTAGAACCCATAGAGATCCACTAGATAGTTTTATAAGAGATTTGAGTGCATATTTTGGTGGATTTATTATTATATTATTTTTAGTTGGAGGGGACGAAGGTAGGGAGTCCTCTTTGCGACCTTTCTATTACAAGGCAAAATTAGGGTTTGTTGGTGCAAATCAAAGCTTGGTGTCACACTGAGAAGAACCAAAAACTCCAAGATCGACTTTTTCTTCATCCAAATCAGACACCGGAGGCCATATCTATAGCCATTTGAAGTTTGGAGGTGTGGAAACATTTCAAGCGTCATAATTACACATGTGATTTTCAAACAATGATATCTTAGTCATCCAAACTCCTTTTTTTTAGCAATTTTTTTATTTGGGGTATAATTTTGTAGTTTACATAGTGGTGTAGGTGTTTTTTGATTTGAGTGCCTAAATGTTTTAGAAATTCACACAATCTCATTTTTACAACTTATAAGGCCTTGTTTGGGCTCATTCAGACTCCTTTTGTTATGCAATTTTTTTGAAAGTGTATGATTTTTTCTGTATTTTAGAGTGGTATCATCAATTTATAATGACTATGATTAGAATTTGTACTTTTAGAATTTGGCTTATATTTTCAATTGTAATGCATAGACCTTAGTTCAATTTTTTGCATAGTAGTGTAAGTCTCTTATAGCCAGATTATGGCAATTGTAGTCACTGAAATTGACAGTCCAAGAAATAAGAAAAGAAAAGAAATTATTAGTTAATAATTTTTTGTTGGTAATAAAATGTTTTAAAAAAAAAAATTATAAGTTTTTTAAAAGTGAATTTTAAATAAATAAGCAAATTTGGGAAAGAGATTCATTTTGTCCACCTATCCTACCTGTGATGTAGAATCTTCCAATTGACATCCAAGGGGTGTTCAGTTGCTCCTATGTTTTATTGGCACATCCCAATCAAAGGGCATCATCAATGGTCATTTGCATGACATCCTTGGTGGCATCATCATCAATTTCTAGATTTGCATATCATGTTGTATTCTCTTGCATGAGCTATGTTGTACATGCACTAATATAAAATATCACCCTTCTTTGTACTTTTTCATTGATGACATATTTGATGTAATTCTCTTGTACTTAGAAGATTAGAAATTATCTTGTGATACTTGGTCCATGTCTCTATATGAGATTATAATGTACCGATTCATCGATTATGAGTATCTAATTGATGTTCATGTAAGTGTCTCCATGCCTGATCTTCGTCATACTGCAGTAGATGAATCAGCAGTCAATTTTTCATCAACTTTTGTACTTGGTTTTTTTACACTTTGACATTATTGGTGAAACATTAGCTCTATTTATTCCTATGGAGGAGTGTTGGTCATCATCTTGGACCATCTTTGCAAGAGATTCAACATTGAGAGGGGCTTCATGGTCTTTCCTATTCTCTCTTATGGAGGGGGGACCTTTTCCTCATATGAGGTTTTGTTCTTATCATACATCATTGGGAGTATTGTGTTTTTTCATGTCTCTTTTTAAGGGTATCTTTCTCCCAAATGGTTTTCTCTCTTTCTCAATTTGTGAGAGATTGCATTTGCATTGTGCATGGGTACCTAACATGGCCTAGTAGCTAGGATCCATATTACATTGTTAGCTTTTGTACATTCTCTCTAAGTTTCACTTAAGGAAGGCTACTAATGTAATTAAGGAATTTTACCCTGGTTAATTTTTACTTATGTCCTAATTACACTTTACTTAATCTTACTTAGGGAATTGCAAAGGATCAGTTGGAGCTTTTCTACTTTAATTTGAATTGTCCACTTTGGAAGGTGATACAACTTTAGTGGGCATGTGACTCCATCTTAGGTGGGTGATTCACCTTTAATGGACATGTGACTCCACCTTATATGGGTGATCCACCTTTTGTGGTGTTATCACACTATTACTTATCCACCTTTAGTGGAGTGATATCTTTTCATGTTAGTTATCATGCATTGAGACAATACCACTTGTCATTGTCTAATTCACTCCTTTGTACTCACCTTGGCTATATAACCAAGGGGTCTCTTACATATATCCAATTCAGTTGATTCATTGTATTACACTCTTGGTGATAATATAGTTTATTCTTATCTTAATCATTCTCTCTTCACATTGTGCTTTCTAGTTGGCTTCTAGATTTTGGTGGCCACCTTCATAGAAAAATATTACAACTGTTGATTAAATTTATATGCATTGGAATTAAATTAAATGGATTAAGTTTGGTTAAAGACTAATTCACCCATCGCCCCACCCTAGTCTCTGAGTGTGTTCAATAAAAAGGATGGGAATCTACCATTTAAATTTTATTTTATTTTTGGGCCAAATACATGTCATGTAGCATCCCTCCCACTTGCCATGAAAATGGTTCTAGATAAATTCATATGAAATAGGGGATTAAGGATAAATAAATGAAAATTTAAACCAATGGTGTGAAAGTCTAATAATAAATGGGGATATATAGGGATAAAGGTGGGTGTATAGAAATTGGTGTAAATGAAGATGAGAGAGGGATGATAAAGACCAAGAAAGGATCTAGAATTAGAATTAAAATGTGCCAAATCCATTGTGTAATCATACCAAATAATTATTTCAAAATAGACCCAAATTCAAATGGGAATTGGCATGGGTGCACTAATTTTACTTTAATTTTTTCCCCCACTTTGTGTCACATGTAAATCCTACGATAAATATATATCTCAAAGTAAATTAGAACTCACAAACATGCATGAAAATAAATACTTAAGCATAAAAGGATATTAGGTGTTAGAATAACTGAAAGGGGGGTGAATCAGTTAGATCAGTTATCCTACAGTTCCAATCACAATTATGCAACTCTCAAAATAATTCTAATTAATTATGTAGCTCGATAACACAAAATACTATACTATCTGTGTCTTTCCTGATTACCATTTATTTATCTTACTGTAATTACTGACCAAATCAAATATGTAATATGTAAAGTATGATAACCAAACATTCATTACAGAAACACATAACACAATGATTTAACATGGAAACCCTGTTAAGGGAAAAACCACCTTGGACCGGTAACCCAAAATAATTTTCACTCTTCTGAAGTGAGCTCGGTGAAGAGCCAACCCTGTTAATAGTTACAAAACACATTGTAAGGTGTGATCTTATTAGAGGATTTAAGACTAACATTTATCATCCAACCAGAATTCACTATGGGGTTAATAGGATAACAATGTACATTCAATGAATGACATAGGGCATAACATAAGATGGTTATGTCCACTCAGTTAAGAGATTTTATCTGTAACAATGGTTAAATTGAAATAGTAGTTGATCTAATTACAATACAACTTGATTTTGTAGATGTTTAGATCTATTCTAAGCCCATACAAATCCTATGATCAATATTTCAATTCAGTTCTTCAACATTCAATAACTTACTGTCACTCAATAATAGCTCTCTGACACTTGATTAACTCTGTAGTTCAGTTCTCCTTCAACTAATCTAATTAGGCATGCATGAAGTTGTGTTCACGCAAAATCTCTGCAGTCTTCTTTCTTCTGGCATAGTTTCAACAATGAAACCAATATCTCTTATATAGACAAGTAAACCGTTTTCTTTTCATCCATCAAATTTTGTCACTTAATCTCCTTCATTGATTTTGCCGCTTAAACCTTCCTCGGCAGATGTGTCAATAACTCATTTGAATTCCATCCTTTAGATCTTCTTTGAATTTTGTTAGTCGTGGATATCATAACAAACTTTATCTTCAACCTTGAAATCATACTCATTCTAGCTCATCAATTTATGTCGGCTAAACTAAGCATTCAATTCCTTCATCCATACTCAGTTAACGAAGAAATGTGTTGGTGAAAATAAGCTTGGTTGATACTATCGCTCGGTATACACTATACTAGCTCGGTGTATACTGAAGTGCTTCATTTACCGACCACACTACTTTGTACAGTTTTGATTTCTTATTCATCATAGCTGAATGCAACATAATCAAGTCAATAACATAAAGTCATAGACTCATCAATAAGTTACCCAAAGTTTTCCTTATCTTCATCTGTCATATCCATCTTCCTCATGTAGATATTTATGTTCTGCATCTCTTTCTCCCTTCTACAGATGTTTAGATGTTTGTAACTTACATGATAAGTAATGTCAAAACTAGTTGACATCAATGACAACATATTACTGATTTAATCATCTTACAGTACAGTTCAGTAACTCGGTGATCTCTAATCACTAATCTTCAAGTCATTCAGATATTCAATCAGTTGTATTTCATCAATCTCCCCATTTGGCATTGATGGCAACACAAGTAATATGAAATATGTCATACACATACCAAACATATGTTCCAAAAATATATAAGTAAATGTTGTAGCTCGGTAAGCTCTCCCTAGCTTGATTTTTAATATGTTTAATCACTACGTTGCATAACAGCATTACATGTACAGACTCTCTTCTATAGATTTGATCTTTTCAGCTCTCAGATTGTCTCTCCCTTAGATAGATATCTCATGATCTCTATCCATACTAATTTTTCTCCCTTTGTCAACAATCTATTGACATCTTTCTCTATTTCATATTGAAATATCTCCCCCTTTGAAAATAATGCCAAAGAACAATATTAATCAGCTTTGTAGTAGCCAAGTAACTCACTGTTGTTCGGTGCAGACAATTGTATCTCAGTATACTAATTTTCAAATCCTCAAATCATTCACAACTTTAGACATAATCCAAAGTGTTAGCTATGTTGCATCAACATGAATGATCTTCTGATAAGATTAGGCTGATGCAACCTCCAGATCACATTAGTGACCGGTAGATAGGGGACGGACCCCAAGTCTAGTCCTCAAGCATTCAAAAGTGTCCTTCGGTAGAGGCTTGATAAAAATATCAGCAAGTTGCTCCTTTGATGTAACATATTCTAGTTTTACTTCTTCTCCTATACTTGTTCTCTCAAGTAGTGATACTTAATAGATATATTCTTTGTTTTTTAATGCATCACTAGATTCTTTGATATATTTATTGCACTAGTGTTGTCACAATATATAATCATTGGCTCAGTGATTACCTCATTCATCCCTTCCAACACTTGTTTGATATATGCAATATTTGAATAGTTTGTAGCAGCAGAAACATACTCTGCTTTCAGCTGTAGATTGATAAATACAAGGTTCTTTCTTACTTGTCCAAGTTACAATTTTTTCACCAAAGAAAAATGCTCCTCCAGTTGTGCTCTTTCCGTCATCTATATTTCCAGCCCAATCAGCGTCGGTATAAACTCTTAGTTCAAATTTTCCTTCCTTTGGATACCATAATCCATAGTCCTCTATTTTCTTCAAGTATCTCAAGATTCTTTTTGTAGCAACCATGTGTGAATCCTTAGGATTGGTAGAAAATCTAGCCACAATCCCAACTGCATGTGCAATATCGGGTCAACTATGTACAACATACATCAGTTTACCAATCATAGATCAATACAGTGTTTGATTTACCTATGTGGATTTATCATCTTTAGTTAGTTTACAACCTATGACCATTGGTGTTCCAACTGGTTTAGCATCTTTCATGCCAAATGTTCTCAATACTTCCTCAATAAACTTTGATTGTGTGATGAATATTCCATCATTCTGCTGAATAACTTGCAATCGTAGAAAGAATTTAATCTCTCCAAACATTGACATTTCAAATTCTTTTCTCATCTCATTAGCAAAATATTTACATATGTGATCTTGTCCTCCAAAAATTATATCATCCACAAATATTTCAGCAATCAAAATAGTATCATCAGATCCTCCTTTCGTGTACAAATTGTTGTTTTCACTAGTTCTTACAAAACCAATACTTAATAGATAAGTATGTAGCCTTTCATACCAGGCTCTCGGTGCTTTCTTTAATTCATATAAAGCTTTTTGTAATCTACATACCATGTCTTTCTTATCTGGATCAACAAATCCTTCTGGTTGTTCTATGTAGACCTCCTCTTCTAGTACTCCATTCAAAAATGCTAACTTGACATCCATTTGGTATACCTTAAAATTCTTATGTGTAGCATAGGCCAGTAACATGCGAACTCCTTTTAGTCTAGCAACAGGTGCAAAATTCTCACCATAATCAATTCCTTCTTCCTATGCATAACCCTTGTAAACTAGTCTGGCTTTATTCTTAGTAACTTCTCCATTTTCATTCGGCTTGTTTATGAAAATCTATTTACTACCGATAACATTTTTATCTTTCAGTCTAGGTACTAAAGTCCATGTCTTATTTTTCTCTATTTGTTCAATCTCCTCATTCATTGCATTTATCCATTCATCATTCTCAAGTGCAACCTTAACATTCTTCAGTTCAAACTCACAAACTAAGCATGTGCTCCGTCTTAACTTTACTTCTAGTCTACATGCCAGCTTGCTTATCACCAATGATTTGGTTCTCAGGATGATGTCTTCTGAAAAATCTTGCCAATACTTGATCTCTCCTTTGTTGTTCATCTTGTTTAGGTTCATTTCCTTGCTTGGTAGCCTCTTCCTGATCCTCAGTTTCCCTTTGTTGTTCCTCAGTGTTGTTTTCATGATGCTCGGTCGACTTAGTCTGTGGTTTCGGTAGGTACTCTGGATGCTCAATGTAAGTGAATCTACGATAGTCTTCTGGCTCCCTAGTGCTTTCTTCATCATTTTTATCAGCAAATTCATCAACTCTGACATTATAACTTTCAATCATTTTATTAGTAACATTATTCAGACACTTATAAGCTTTTCTTTTAGTAGAATATCCAATAAATATCCCCTCATCACCTTTAGAGTCAAATTTTCCATTTCTATCATCTTTCAAAATAAAACATTTGCTACCAAAAATTCTAAAGTAACTTACACTCGGTGTGTGTCCAAACCATAACTCATAGGGTGTTTTGTTTGTGTCTTTCTTTAGTTGTACTTGGTTCAATACATATACAGTTGTGCTGATAGCTTCTCCCCAGTACATATGTGCCACATTCTTTTCTATCATCAGTGTTCTAGCACAATCAACTATAGACCTATTTCTCCTTTTTGCAGTCCCATTTTGATGTAGTGTTCTCGGTGAAGATACATGTCTCTTAATGCCATGCTCATTACAATATTTAGTGAATTCATTAGAAATAAACTCACCACCTCTATCAGATCTTAGACATTTCAGTTCCTTTCCAGTTTCCTTTTCAGCTTTAGCTTTGTACCATTTAAACATCTTAAATGCTTCAGATTTATCCTTTAGAAACATAACAATCATCAATCTAGTGTAATCATCAACAAACATAATAAAGTATCTATCTCCATAATAGCCCTGAGTTATCATGGGACCACATAGGTCGGTGTGAACTAACTCCAAGATTCTTTTTGTTGAATAGTCTTTACTTTTGAAACTAGATTTTGTCATCTTACCTTTCTGACATTGATGACACATAACATGATCTAGTTTAGTTAGGTTAGGCATACCTCTAACTTTTCTATTTTTATTGATCTTGATCATATTATCAAATTTTACATGACATAACCTTTTATGCCACAACCATGCATCTTCATTTTTAACCAGCAAAAAAGAAGTCTCATCATTGTCAAGATAAAATAAGTTACCTATAGATTGTCCTCTTGTTCTGACAAGCTTCTCATTATCATTGTAGATCTTCACCTTCTTGCTTTCAAATTCCACTCAGTGACTTGAGTTGTTAAGATGTGCCACACTTAGTAGATTATAGTTCAGTCCTTTTACCCAATAAGCATTATCACATCTGATTTTATCATTTATCAATAAAGATCCTTTTCCTTTAACCATGCAAGGTGTATCAGTACCCATCCTTAGTGATCCTCCGTTATATTTCTCTAGATGATCAAACTTTTCTTCATCACCAGTCATGTGATGTGTACAACCACTATCAATGATCCATGTATCATTTTTACTAACCTTAGAAATAAGTGTTGTTTCTACATACCTTTCTTCTTCCTCTGAGTCATCTTTCATTGCAACAAACACTACCTTAATTTCATCATTTGTGTCGGTGTCGGTGTCCTTTTCTTCAACTAAGTAGCATGCCTTTTTGCCCTTATCTTTGTAATCTCGGTTACTTTTGTTGTTGTGTCGGTAACCTCTATTATTTCTTCTTCCATAGCTTCTATCACCAGATCGTTCTTGTTCTTTATCTTCCTCTTTCCTATTGGGACATCTAGCAGAAATATGGCCAACTTCTCTACAATCAAAACATGCTAAAGGTAATTTACCCTTATATCTACCTTTACCTTTAGGCAGTCTTTGAGCCATAAGAGCTTCAAGTTCATCAAGCTCATCATCAGTATTATTGTCACTATTATCATGTCTATTGCTAGATTTACCAATCTTCAGAGAAGACATAACAAAAGACTCAATAGATGGTACAACACTATTATCAAAGTTGTTCAACTCAAAATTTTTCAACTTACCAATCAGATTATCAAGAGTAAGAGTGCTACCAAGTATAGACCTCATTTCATGTATTGCAGATATTCTAATTGCATATGCAGGCAATAAGGTTCTTATAATTTTTCTTACCACTGTATCTTCTTCAATGACACCACTAGATCCTCTGATAGCATTTACTACTTCCTTGATTCGATTTGAATATTGTACAATGTTCTCTCCTTCCTTCATTTATCATCAAATCTCCCTCTTAAACTTTCATCTCTATCTCTTTTCACATTTTCATCACCACCATAAACTCGAGCAAGTTTATCCCACTTTTCTTTTGAAGTAATGCAATCCATCACATCTTCAAATTTAGCATCAAATAGACCAGCATCAATCTCCATCATAGTAACATTATGTTCATGTTTGTCTCTCAACTAATTAAGATTCAAAGGTCCTATAGGTGGTGCTAAGTAGCCATTTTCCAGTAGGCTTATAGTAGAATTACCAATTCCAGATATATGAAGTCTCATTTGGCTTTGCCATATTGTGAAGTTGTCCTTGTTCAACTTTGGCACCTCCCTCTTATACATTTTGTGATCTTTTTGTTGAAGTCCTTAAAACTCTGTTCCAAGCAACCAATGAGCTCTGATACCAATTGTTAGAATAACTAAGAGGGGGGTGAATCAGTTAGATCAGCTATCCTACAATCCTAATCGCAATTATGTAACTTCCAAAACAATTCCAATTAATTATGTAGCTCGGTAACACAAAATAATATAATATCTGTGTCTTTACTGATTACCAGTTATTTATCTTACTGTAATTACTGACCAAATCAAATATGTAATATGTAAAGTATAATAACCAAAAATTCATCACAAAAACACATAACACAATGATTTAACATGGAAACCCTGTTAAGGGAAAAACCACCTTGGACCGGTAACCCAAAATAATTTTCACTCTTCTGAAGTGAGCTCAGTGAAGAGGCAACCCTGTTAAAGGTTACAAAACACACTGTTAGGTGTGACCTTGTTAGAGGATTTAAGACTAACAGTTATCATCCAACCATCATTCACTATGGGGTTGATAGGATAACAATGTACATTCAATGAATAACATAGGGCATAACATAAGACGGTTAAGTCCACTCGGTTAAGAGATTTTATCTATAGCAATGGTTAAACTGAAACAATAGTTGATCTGATTACAATACAACTTGATTTTGCAGATGTTCAAATCTATTCTAAGCCCATAAAAATCCTCTGATCAATATTTCAATTTAGTTCTTCAACATTCAATAACTTACTATCACTCGGTAATAGCTCTCTGATGCTCGATTAACTCTATAGTTTGGTTCTCCTTCAACTAGTTGATCAGGCATGCATGAAGCTATGTTCGCGTGAAATCTCTGCAGTCTTCTTTCTTCCGGTATAGTTTCAACAATGAAACCAATATCTCTTATATAGACAAGTAAACCATTTTCTTTTCATCCATTAGATTTTTCCACTTAATCTCCTTCGTTGATTTTGTCACTTAAACCTTCCTTGGCAGATGTGTCAATAACTCATTTCAATTCCATTCTTTAGATCTTCTTTGAATTTTGTTAGCCATGGATCTCATAACAAACTTTAACTTCAACCTCAAAATCATACTCATTCCAGCTCATCAATTTTTGTTGGCTAAACTAAGCATTTAATTCCTTCATCCATACTCGGTTAACAAAGAAATGTGTCAGTGAAAACAAGCTCAGTTGATACTGTAGCTCGGTATACACTACACTAGCTCAATGTATACTAAAGTGCTTCATTTACTGACCACACTATTTTGTACAGTTTTTCTTTCTTCTTCATCATAGATGAATGCAAGATAATCAAGTCAATAACATAAGGTCATAGACTCATCAATAAGTTACCCAAAGTGTTCCTTATTCTCATATGTCATATCCATCTTCCTTATGTAGATATTTTTGTTCTTCATCTCTTTCTCCATTCTACAGATGTTTATATTTTTGTAACTTACATGATAAGTACTGTCAAAACTAGTTGACATAAATGACAACATATTATTGATTTAATCATCTTACATTACAGTTCAGTAACTCGGTGATTTCTAATCACTGATCTTCAAGTCATTCAGATATTGAATCAGTTGGAGCTCATCAATTAGGGTCTATGTAAATTAACATAACCAATTTTATATCTGTGTATGTGTTCATCCCTAGTGTGTGCACTTTTTTTAAACTTACAAAATAAAATAAAATAAAAGTATAGTG